>APFE030331645.1:41417-86361 GCA_000404065.3 Pinus taeda | reverse complement strand
TAGCACAAACCATAATCACTACTGCCACGAAAATACCTAGAAACCTACTTCACTGATGTCCAATGCTCCTTCCCTGGTTTTGACATAAACCTACTCAATACTCCCACTACATGTGCAATGTCTGGTCTAGTACATACCATTGCATACATTAGGCTACTGACTATACTTCCATATGGAACATGGGACATGTCCTCTTCCTCTTCTTGTGTCTTGGGACACTGTTCAACAGATAACTTTACAACTACAGGAATATGAACCTTCACCAATTTACTATCTTGCATATTAAACCTCTGTAGTATTGTCTTGACATACTTCCTCTAGTTTAAACAAAGCCTCCTCTTTGGTCAATCTAATTTAATTTCCATGCCCAAAATATAGTTTGTAGCACCAAGATCCTTCATGTCGAATTTGGAGGACAATTAGGTCTTCAAATCCTGGATAATTTCTTTGTCATTTGCAACCAACAACATATCATCCACATACAAGACCAAATAAATAACACGGTCACCAATTAATTTAAAATACACATAGTGATCTACTTTACTTCTGGTGAAGCCAAGTCCCCGTATATATGTATCAAATTTCTGATACCACATCCCTGGTGACTATTTTAATGCATATAGAGGCTTTTTAAACCTGCATAATAGTTATTTCTTACCCATCACCGCAAAGCCTTCAGGTTGCTTCATGTAGATCTCTTCTTCCAGATCCCTGTGAAGAAATGATGTCTTCACATCCATCTGTTCTACCTAAAAATCAAAAGAAACAACAACAGATAAATGTAATCTAATAGAAGCTACCTTGGCAACAGGAGAAAAAATATCACCAAAATAGATTCCTAACACCTGGGAATAACCTTTTGCTACCAACTGAGATTTGTATTTCTCCACCTTAACTTCTACATTCATCTTCTTCTTAAACACCCATTTTATTCCAATTGGTTTCCTTCCATCTGAAAACTCCACCAAATCCCAAGCCTCATTTTTGTTCAAATATGCCATTTCATCAACTATGGCCTCTTTCTAGAGTTTTCCATCCTTTGAATCTCTTGCCTCCCTAACAGTTATGGGATCATCAATAATTGATAAAGCAAATTTGAAGAGAAATTAGATGGACTATACCTTTTTGGTAGCCTTATTTCTTGAACTGATCTTGTAACAACTCGAGTTTGTGGCTCCTCATCTTCTGATTCTTGTTCTATTGTAGAGTATGATTGTTTTTCCTTTAGCTCAAACAATATCTTCTTAGGTTCCTTTGATATGAATTCATGTTTAATAACATATTTCACCTCTCTAAACACCAAATTTCCTATGTACAGAACCTTCCTTATTTTTGGGTTCCAAAACTTATAACCTTTTAGGCCATCCTTATATCCAAAAAAGATGCACCTTTCAAATTTACTATCCAACTTGGTTATTTTCTCCTCCGAAACATGTACATATGCATCACATCCAAATACCCTCAGATGTGAAAGAGAGGGTTTTTTTACGAGTCCATACCTCCTGTGGAGTCTTATCCTCCAACGCTGATGAAGGTGATATATTAACCAGGTAACATGCAGTCTCCACCACCTCTGCCCAAAATTCTTGTCCTAACCCGACACCACTGAGCATGCTTCTTACCTTTTCCATCAACAACTTGTTCATTCTTTCTGCAAATCTATTTTTTTTAGGTGTGTATGGAGTATTGTTCTTTCATGCTATACCACACTTCTTACAAATCTCTTCAAATTCCTTCTTACATACTCTCCACCGTTATCTGTCCTCAACACCTTTATCTTTTTCTTTGTTTGGTTTTCCACTAGAGTCTTAAATTATTTAAACATGTCAAAGACTTCATATTTCTTCTTGAGGAAATATATCCATACATTCCTTGAGAAGTAATCTATAAATGATACATAGTACATAGGCTTACCTAGTGATGGAATTGACACAGGTCCAAACACATCACTGTGCACAAGCTCTAATATCCCTTTCACCCTCTTAGCATGAGACACCATAGGGGAAACTCACCTAATTTTTCTTCCCATATACACATATTCATATAAACTGAAATCTAGAGAGAAATTAGACATACCTTCAACCATACAATTACCATGAAGCATTCGAAGGCCCTTCTCTCTAATATGTCCAAGCCTTTGATGCCATAGCATGGTCTTTTCTCCAGAGACCACTATATTTTTTGCTCCACTTTCAGGAACCACATAACTATTTTACCTATCAATAACAGTACTACCTAGAAGCTTGTACAAAGTTCCAATCCAAACTCCCCGCATCACTACTAATGCTCCCTAAACCATCTTGCATGTATCTTTTTTGAACATTGTTTTACACCCGCATCATCCATCTTGCTTACATAAATAATATTTCTGGCTAATGCAGGAATATGCAAAACACCCAGAAGTGTTCTCATCCTTCCACCTTGCAACTTCAGCTTTAATTTTCTACGTCTGAAGATTCTAGTGTTCCTGTCATCCCTTAAGAAGACGTCATCACCATCATATTTATCATACTTGCAGAACCACTCCCCATGGGGAGTGAAGTGAAAGGATGCACCTGAGTTAATCAACCATGCCTCATGATCTACATGTCTACTTGAAGAAGAGGCCAAGTACACATCCCACCCTTCATTTGAGGTGGTTTTCACCTTTGCAGGAGGAGCATCATCAGATCCCTTTCCACTCTAAGGAGCTTTAGATCTATAGTCTTTTTTTAAGTTCCCTTCCTTTTTGTATTTCCAGCACACCTTTACAGGTTTTCCTGGAGATTTATATCTCCCTCTAGATTTAGATCTTCCACTCGAGGATTTTTTTTTTCCTATTTTGGGACCATCTGTGTATATATAAGGCATCTCCATTCTCGCCCTCCATATTTTTTTGTTTCATCTCCTCTGACATCAAGGAAGAGACTAGTTCATCAAACTTCAAGGTAGTTTTATTGTTACCTATTTAAATAACTAGAATATCGCACAAATCTGGTAGAGAACATAACAAACTGATGCACTTATCTTCATCTGAAATTTTAATATCAATATATAATAATTGTCTTAACAGAGTATTAAAGGCGTTCAGATGCTCTATCGCCGAGTCTCTATCCTTCATCCTTAGGTTATACAAATTTTTCCATAGGAACAGTTTGTTCACCAAAGACTTAGATTGGTACAAAGTCCCTAACTTGTCCCACAAAGCCTTGGTCATAGCTTCCCATGATACATTCAACAATACTGAATCTAAGATACACAACCGTATCGTGCTCTTTTATTTCTAGTCTTACTTCACCCAGTCTTCATCTAACATTATCATTGGTTTAGTACCCAAATATACCGTGATCCACTAATATTTATCCACCATCAGATCCTCGATCTTGAGTTTCCACAACTCAAAGCTCTAACCGTTAAATTTCTCGATCTCTATCTTGTATCGTGCTCTTTTATTTCTAGTCCTATTTCACCCAGTCTTCATCTACCATTGTCATTGGTTTAGTACCCAGATCTACCATGATCCACTAATATTTATCCACCATTAGATCCTCGATCTTGACTTTCCACAACTCAAAACTCTAACCATTAAATTTCTCGATCTCTATTTTTCGACTTCTCGTTATATTCTTTCACAGCAAGAATCAACCTGCAGATGTCCCACTAAACAGGCTCTACCATAGGCCCGAGCAAAACCCCTCAGCAAGAAAGGCGTTCCCTTGAAGTAGAAACAACTCTGATACCAAATGTAGGTTTTAACCCTGTATAGAAATTACGTGCATGCAAATTATAAAAGCAGAAAATAAACAATAGCGAGAGCATAAAACATAAAACAAATATACACAAATATTTTCCCCTGGATCCCAAAACTGGGACTATCAGATTGATTTTTCATTATGTTTCTTTCAATGTTATAATACACACACACACACACATATATACATTTCAAATCATTCTTAAACCCCCAATCCATTAACCCTGAATTAGAACATAATTGTAGTTCCCTTGACCAAATCTATACAAACCATGGGAAGAAAACCAACATGCCCAAAACCATGTGCAAAACCCATGCAAAAAACAATAGGTAGGTCTACCTGCTTAATATAGGGTCCAAAAAAGTTTTCTCGGGGCACTGCCCTAGACCCCATACAGGGGGGCTACTGCCCCACTAAAACGCCCCAATAAGGGGGTTGCACCCCCGCTATGACCCCCTTGCTACGCCCAGTGCAACGAACAGGGGGGCATATCACCCCCCCTGTAAATGCGACTAGTCATGGAAAGAATATAACACACACCCAACATAAAATCATAAACAATGGCGAGAGCATAAAACATAAAACAAATATACACAAAGATTTTCCCTCTGGATCCCAAAAATGGGACTACCAGATTTATTTTTCATTATGTTCCTTTCAATGTTACAATATATCTATATCTAATATATATAATAATATATATATATTATATATATATATATATATATATATATATATATATTATATATATATATATATATATATATATAATATATATATATATATAATATATATATTATATTTATTTATTTATTTATATATATATTGTTGCGACTAGTCATGGAAGCTCGTGGGAATTAGTTCATCTTTGTAGTTTCCATTTTTTTTCTTATAACAAGAGTGGGGTTGATCACCTCCTTATAATACCTTACCTTCCTTTTCCCCTCTAATTACTTATCACTCCACAACTTATCCTTAAATTTAAAAGTAATGTTTTTTTAATATTATCCTTATTCTGAAAGATGATCTCTTCCTTCATCCCCGAATAATCGAGGCGGGACTTGGAATCCTTATGCCAACCTCATTTGAGCCGAAGGTGGAGGTTTTGATTAGAATTAGAATCAATTTTGGGGAGCCTCTTGGCTTCTGTGATGTACAGGTTCTTCTTATACATCAGATACCTAAAGATAGTCATGCTTTCATTAGGGGAATGACTAGCTTCAACCAAGAGAATAGAGTAAGGAGCATTGCCTTAGTCTTAAGATTGTAAGTTATAATTTTTTTTTTGGATTATTTCAATTTTTCTCCATGATTTTCTAGATATACTACAGCCCCTGCACCTCACATCTGTATGAAATAACATAGGTGGCAGGGTCTCAAAGAGGAACTTTTTTTTACTCCAAACCCAAAGCTCGGTTGACTTACAATTGTTGTCAAGCTCGTAGTAAGCTTTCCACCCTCTTATAATCCTTTTCTCAACGTTATAGGTCTAATTGAGCTGATGGTGCATGTCAATACCTAAATATTTATAGAAGAAACCTTCTCTAAGTAATTTTTATCATAAATGAAATTATTACAGTTGATCTTTTTGGATTTAATTACCATGACTTTAGTCTTGTCGGTATTAATAGTCATACCATCTTGGAGCAATAATCATGGAGGATTTAAATATGCTTATAGAGATCATTATGATTTATGGCAAGAAGAACAATATCATCAACATAAGGGAGAAGAGTAATGACAATACTAGCGAGTTTGGCTCCTTTACAACCAATCACTTCTAAACACTCTTCAAGCTTGTCAATGTAAATGCCAAAAAAGGTAGGGGATAGGGGAAAACATTGCTTAACACCAATGTTGCATTTAATCTCTTCAGCCGAACCCTCAGTGGTCTTAAGATTGGAAATAAATTAGCATATAACCTAGTTACAACAACCCTCAGCGTGAGATGAACCATTATCTCATCGAGTCTTTGCCATAACTTCTCCTGAGGCACTGTGTCGAAAGCTTTTCTAAAGTAAACAAAATAATATAAGAGATTAGTGTTATTGTTGTGATATTCCTCAGAGATGGTCCTAAGAGTGACAAGGTGGTCAACGGTTGAGTGATGCCTCCTAAAACCAAATTTTCCTTTGGCTCTTTTACCATGGATTTCAAGCGAGGTACTAATCTTATTTTAAAAAATGTGCCCATATAATTTTGCTAAAATGTGACTAATCATGATAGTCCTATAGTTAGAGGGAACAATTTTATCCCCAATTTTAAAGATAGGCATGACAATGCTTTGTGCCCATAGCTCAGGGAAGTCATGCTTCAGTGCCAAATTGAGGAGTTTTTGTAGATTTGGAATGAGGATAGACCTTACCATTTTGAGAATTTCAACTTGGTAACTTTCAATATCCCTAGCTTTCCCATCAGTGAGCTTCTTAATTCTAAACTCCACATCTTCCAAAGAAAAGGTATCTTCCTCTATAGGAGTGTTTCTGATGTTCCCGATGGTTTCTAGTGAGTCAAGTTTCTTAGTATAGATGTCCCATTCCTTTAAGGGGATCTAATTGTTTGCTTTCGATTTATGGAAAAGAATATTTTGCCAAAACTTTCTAGGCTCAAGTTTAGAAAGGTTAAGAAGACAGTCTTGCCTCTTATTTATATAGTACCTTTTCTTCCTTTTGATAAGCGCTTTGTACACACTGCTTTTTTCACACTTTATAGTTTTGTTAGGAGCAGCTCTAATCGCTTTCCTGGCAAAGTTACAATCATTATCACACCAAAGGTTGGAATTCCTATTGTTCTTTGTATATGATACCTCAGTAGATAATTTTTTAATGGTAGTGGAAAGGATAGTAGTAAAATTTTAGTAGATGTGATCAATGTTATCATTATACGTAAAGAAACCTAAATCCCTTGCTAAATATTTTAAGAAGAGATCCCTTTTGATTTTATCAGAGAAAATGTGCCTTTGTATCTCACCATTATTATGTATGTGGATGGTATACATGTTAAGATTAATGGTTAAGGATATAGGTATGTGGTCAAATTCAGGCTCATGGTCATTTAGGGGGTCAAAATTAACAATACGGTTGAGAACCTAGGTATCATATATTGTACAGTCCACAAGAATGTTGTGACGCCCATGAATACAAGTCATCTGGCTAGAGGTAGGCCACTTATTAATCCCATTATAAATGATCAAGTCTTGGGAATGAAAATATTGATTAACTTGGTACCAAATAGGTTCTCGGTAGTGTCTTCAAAATTTATTTTGAAATTACTAGCTAAGTCACAATCCTCATCAAGCCATAGGGGGTTAGGGTTAGAGATATTACATAATAGAGTGGCTTTGTTAGTAGTAGTTCTAGTATTGAAGTCCCCAATCAAAAGGATGTTGCCTTCATTCCTTAGACTATGGATATCCTATTCTAAGGTAATGAAAGGACAATTATTATCGAGGTTGTTCTTCTTATGGGAGGTAGAGTTGATAGGAGAAAAATAAAAAATTGCAAGAAAAATCCTATTGATATTAGAGTCAAAGATTTCAATCCAAATGCATTGATTGAAAGGATCAATCTTATGAAGCTGAATGTGAGAAAAAATGTTATTTTTTGATATAACAAGTTATACCACCAATGCTTCTGCGAGAGGATTTCATGTTCCAAGTAGACCAGAGAATGAATCCATCAATGTGGGGGACCCTAGATTATTCATGCTCCCAGGTTTCAACTAAGAGAATAAAATCAATATCACTCAAGATCCAACTTACCATAGGACCTTTATGCCATGGAAAACCACAATAGTTCCATAAGAGGATCCAGAGTGTTCCTAATTCCTATTTATCACTTCTATTTTTGACTCTATCTCTAATAATACCTTTCCTACTTCTAATGATTGTCCATTTGCCTTCTTTTCTTGCCTCCTTTACCTTTTGGACCTATTTCCTTAGTTTATCTTGGTCTTCTAGGATAATATCTTCATTTATAAATATTATTGGCCCTTTTAGACTTGGATATTTACTAAGTATATCTAATTTGTGTTGATTGCAACTTACCTTAACACATATTAGTCTATGCTTATGCTCAAGAATCTTTCTCATCATTTGTGCTTTTGTTGGATAAGTTGTTTGAATTTGTGAGTGATTTTTTAGTTGTTATTTTACTATTTCTAATGTGTTATCATTTTTCTCTTTTGCGACGTTCATTATCCAATTCAATTAATTTGTTCATTTCCTTTTTTATGGGTTTGACATATAGTTGATTCATTGTGCTACTTAGGGTTGAAATATTATCTAGTTTTTCTTTTTAATTATTTAATATTGTCTCTCAAGGTGCGGTTTTCTTTGGCCATTAATTGTTTTTTGTGTTCCAAATATTGCTTCCTATCTTCTAATTTTTGGAATTCAGTCTTGAATGTTGTCATTTTATCTTCTAGTGATTTGTAGTTATTTGTAAGCATTGTAGATAATTCAATGTTATTTTCTTTAAGCATTGTAGAAAATTCTTGCTTATGTTTCTTTTCCCTTTCTTCTCTTCATTGTTCTAAAGATTCAATATATTCATTGAGACTCTCTAGAGTAATTTTGCTTGGCCTTCCTCTGCTAGAGGTAGGCTTAGAAATATGGGGAGAAGTACTCAAATTTTAACCAATAAAATTTAGCAAGAAGAAGAGAAAAAAGATTTGATGCACCTGTAATATTTGAGGAAACCGGCTAACTTGCACTGAGGTTACAAAGTCGTAAATGGACTCCCACCACGATCCATAGAGAAAGATATGTTGTCACTTGAGATCACCTTTCACCCACAACAGAGAGATTTAAGGGTTCACCCACCGCATAGATCAAAATTTATGATTGTAGAGATGTAATTTATTGCGAGACTTAATATTTGATATTCTCAACCCCAGAGATTTAACATTTGCGACCTTAGATCCCCTTTGCTACATGAAAATTTGTGACATGGTCCACAAAGATATATTTATTGTTATTAGTGTAAACCCCTTATTATATTATTGTGCCCATATAGTCCCCATGTTGTTATTATTATGCCCCATAGAAGCCCACTATTGTTATTTTTATGCCCCTACAATATTATTGTTATGTAGGCTCTAATTGTATTGGGACCCCTTAGACTCCTATATATAGAAAGGAGGACTTTTCATTTGTATCATCCTAGAATTGTTCATTTGTGTAATGTAAAGGAGCTTTCCCCCTAGAAGAGGCTAATTTTGAAGTCATTGATCTATATTTTCTATATTTTTGTGAGCTAGTTTCGTAACACCTTTACCACCAACACCTTTTTGTCCTTAACCATATCCCTCAAAAAGTGATACTAAACATCAATGTGCTTTGTCTTTGGATGATAAGTAGGGTTCTTTGCCGAGAAAATTACACTTTGGTTGTCGCAGTCTATCCATAGAGCTCATTTTACTAACCCCATACTTGAACACAATCTCTACTACCAAACTACTTCCTTGCTTGCATGAGTGGCTTCCATGTATTCTTACCTCTGTAGTTGAAAGTGCCACTACAAACTTTCTATTTCTCATCCAATTGACTACTCCTCCAAATAGGTTAAACACATACCCACTTGTAGATCTTCTCTAATCTAGATCTCCAGCCCACTCTGCATCAACAAAGCCATGGATGTCAAGCACTCTCTCCAATCTTGGTCTTCCTTGGTAGCACAAACCATAATCACTACTGCCACGAAAATACCTAGAAACCTACTTCACTGATGTCCAATGCTCCTTCCCTGGTTTTGACATAAACCTACTCAATACTCCCACTACATGTGCAATGTCTAGTCTAGTACATACCATTGCATACATTAGGCTACCGACTATACTTGCATATGGAACATGGGACATGTCCTCTTCCTCTTCTTGTGTCTTGGGAAACTATTTAACATATAACTTTACAACTACAGGAATATGAACCTTCACCAATTTACTATCTTGCATATTAAACCTCTGTAGTATTGTCTTGACATACTTCCTCTAGTTTAACCAAAGCCTCCTCTTTGGTCAATCTCATTTAATTTCCATGCCCGAAATATAGTTGTAGCACCAAGATCCTTCATGTCGAATTTGGAGGACAATTAGGTCTTTAAATCCTGGATATTTTCTTTTTCATTTCCAACCAACAACATATCATCCACATACAAGACCAAATAAATAACACGGTCACCAATTAATTTAAAATACACATAGTGATCTGCTTTACTTCTGGTGAAGCCAAGTCCCCGTATATATGTATCAAATTTATGATACCACATCCTTGGTGACTATTTTAATGCATATAGAGGCTTTTTTAACCTGCATACCAGTTATTTCTTACCCATCACCGCAAAGCCTTCAGGTTTCTTCATGTAGATCTCTTTTTCCAGATCCCTGTGAAGAAATGATGTCTTCACATCCATCTTTTCTACCTAAAAATCAAAAGAAACAACAACAGATAAATGTAATCTAATAGAAGCTACCTTAGCAACAAGAGAAAAAATATCACCAAAATAAATTCCTAACACCTGGGAATAACCTTTTGCTACCAACTGAGATTTGTATTTCTCCACCTTAACTTCTACATTCATCTTCTTCTTAAACACCCATTTTCTTCCAATTGGTTTCCTTCCATCTGACAACTCCACCAAATCCCAAGCCTCATTTTTGTCCAAATATGCCATTTCATCAATTATGGCCACTTTCTAGAGTTTTCCATCCTTTGAATCTCTTGCCTCCCTGACAATTATGGGATCATCAATAATTGATACAGCAAATTTGAAGAGAAATTAGATGGACTATACCTTTTTGGTAGCCTTCTTTCTTGAACTGATCTTGTAACAACTTGAGTTTGTGGCTCTTCATCTTCTGGTTCTTATTCTATTGTAGAGTATGATTGTTTCTCCTTTAGCTCAAACAATATCTTCTCAGGTTCCCTTGATATGACTTCATGTTTAATAACATATTTCACCTCTCTAAACACCAAATTTCCTATGTATAGAACCTTCCTTGTTTTTGGGTTCCAAATCTTATAACCTTTTAGGCCATCCTTATATCCAAAAAAGATGCACCTTTCAAATTTACTATCCAACTTGGTTATTTTCTCCTTTGGAACATGTACATATGCATCTCATCCAAATACCCTCAGATATGAAAGAGAGGGTTTTTTTACGAGTCCATACCTCATGTGGAGTCTTATCCTCCAACGCTGATGAAGGTGATATATTATTCAGGTAACATGCAGTCTCCACCACCTCTGCCCAAAATTCTTGTCCTAACCCGACACCACTAAGCATGCTTCTTACCTTTTCCATCAACATCTTGTTCATTCTTTCTGCAAATCTATTTTTTTTAGGTGTGTATGGAGTATTGTTCTTTCATGCTATACCACACTTCTTACAAATCTCTTCAAATTCCTTCTTGCATACTCTCCACTGTTATTTGTCCTCAACACCTCTATCTTTTTCTTTGTTTGGTTTTCCACTAGAGCCTTGAATTATTTAATCATGTCAAAGACTTCATATTTATTCTTGAGGAAATATATCCATAGATTCCTTGAGAAGTAATCTATAAATGATACATAGTACACAGGCTTACCTAGTGATGGAATTGAAACAGGTCCAAACACATCACTGTGCACAAGCTCTAATATCCCTTTCGCCCTCTTAGCATGAGACACGAGAGGGGAATCTCACCTGATTCTGCTTCCCATATACACATATTCATATAAATTGAAATCTAGAGAGAAATTAGACATACCTTCAACCATACCATTACCATGAAGCATTCGAAGGCCCTTCTCTCTAATATGTCCAATCCTTTGATGCCATAGCATGGTCTTTTCTCCAGAGACCACTATATTTTTTGCTCCACTTTCAGGAACCACATAACTATTTTACCTATCAATAACAATACTACCTATAAGTTTGTACAAAGTTCCAATCCAAACTCCCCGCATCACTACTAATGCTCCCTAAACCATCTTGCATGTATCTTTTTTGAACATTGTTTTACACCCGCATCATCCATCTTGCTTACATAAATAATATTTCTGGTTAATGCAGGAATATGAAAAACACCCAGAAGTGTTCTCATCCTTCCACCTTGCAACTTTAGCTTTAATTTTCTACGTCCGAAGGTTCTAGCGTTCCTGTCATCCCTTAAGAAGACGTCATCACCATCATATTTATCATACTTTCCCACTTCCCATGGGGAGTGAAGTGAAAGGATGCACCTGAGTTAATCAACCATGCCTCATGATCTACATGTCTACTTGAAGAAGAGGCCAAGTACACATCCCACCCTTCATTTGAGGTGGTTTTCACCTTTGCAGGAGGAGCATCATCAGATCCCTTTCCACTCTAAGGAGCTTTAGATCTATAGTATTTTTTTAAGTTCCCTTCCTTTTTGTATTTCCAGCACACCTTTACAGGTTTTCCTGGAGATTTGTATCTCCCTCTAGATTTAGATCTTCCACTCGATGAATTTTTTTTTCCTATTTTGGAACCATATGTGTATATATAAGGCATCTCCATTCTGGCCCTCCATATTTTTTTGTTTCATCTCCTTTGACATCAAGGAAGAGACTAGTTCATCAAACTTCAAGGTAGTTTTATTGTTACCTATTTTAATAACTAGAATATCGCGCAAATCTGGTAGAGAACATAACAAACTGATGCACTTATCTTCATCTGAAATTTTAATATCAATATATAATAATTGTCTTACCAGAGTATTAAAGGTGTTCAGATGCTCTGTCACCGAGTCTCCATCCTTCATCCTCATGTTATACAAATTTTTCCATAGGAACAGTTTGTTCACCAAAGACTTAGATTGGTACAAAGTCCCTAACTTGTCCCACAAAGCCTTGGTCATAGCTTCCCCTGATACATTCAACAATACTGAATCTGAGATACACAACCGTATCGTGCTCTTTTATTTCTAGTCCTACTTCAACCAGTCTTCATCTAACATTATCATTGGTTTAGTACCCAGATCTACTGTGATCCACTAATATTTATCCACCATCAGATCCTCGATATTGAGTTTCCACAACTCAAAACTCTAACCGTTAAATTTCTCGATCTCTATCTTGTATCGTGCTCTTTTATTTCTAGTCCTATTTCACCCAGTCTTCATCTAACATTGTCATTGGTTAAGTACCCAGATCTACCATGATCCACTAATATTTATCCACCATCAGATCCTCGATCTTGACTTTCCACAACTCAAAACTCTAACCATTAAATTTCTCGATCTCTATCTTTCCACTTCTCGTTATATTCTTTCACAACAAGAATCAACCCTGCAGATGTCCCACTAAACAGGCTCTACCATAGGCCCGAGCAAAACCCCTCAGCAGGAAAGGCATTCTCTTGAAGCAGAAACAACTCTGATACCAAATGTAGGTTTTAACCCTGTATAGAAATTACGTGCATACAAATTATAAAAGCAAAAAATAAACATTGGTGAGAGCATAAAACATAAAACAAATATACACAAATATTTTCCCCTGGATCCCAAAACTGGGACTATCAGATTGATTTTTCATTATGTTCCTTTCAATGTTATAATACACACACACACACACACACACACACACACATATACATTTCAAATCATTCTTAAACCCCCAATCCATTAACCCTGGATTAGAACATAATTGTAGTTCCCTTGACCAAATCTATACAAACCATGGGCAGAAAACCAACATGCCCAAAACCATGTGCAAAACCCATGCAAAAAACAATAGGTAGGTCTACCCGCATATTATAGGGTGCAAAAAAATTTTCTTGAGGCACTGCCCTAGACCCCATACAGGGGGGCTACTGCCCCACTGAAACGCCCCAATAAGGGGGTTGCACCCCCGCTATGACCCCCTTGCTACGCCCAGTGCAACGAACAAGGGGGGATATCACCCCCCCTGTAAATGCGACTAGTCATGGAAAGAATATAACACACACCCAACATAAAATCATAAACAATGGCGAGAGCATAAAACATAAAACAAATATACACAGAGATTTTCCCTCATGGGAATTAGTTCATCTTTGTAGTTTCCATTTTTTCTTATAACAAGAGTGGGGTTGATCACCTCCTTATAATACCTTACCTTCCTTTTCCCCTCTAATTACTTATCACTCCACAACTTATCCTTAAATTTAAAAGTAATGTTTTTTTAATATTATCCTTATTTTAAAAGATGATCTCCTCCTTCATCCCCGAATAGTCGAGGCGGGACTTGGAATCCTTATGCCAACTTCATTTGAGCCGAATGTGGAGGTTTTGATTAGAATTAGAATCAATTTTGGGGAGCCTCTTGGCTTCCATGATGTACGGGTTCTTCTTATACATCAGATACCTAAACATAGTCATGCTTTCAATAGGGGAATGACTAGCTTCAATCAAGAGAATAGAGTAAGGAGCAATACCTTAGTCTTAAGATTGTAAGTTATAATTTTTTTTTGGATCATTTCAATTTTTCTCCATGATTCTCTAGATATACTACAGCCCCTGCACCTCACATCTGTATGAAATAACATAGGTGGCAGGGTCTCAAAGAGGAACTTTTTTTTACTCCAAACCCAAAGATCAGTCGACTTACAATTGTTGTCAATCTCGTAGTAAGCTTTCCAGCCTCTTATAATCCTTTTCTCAATGCTATAGTTCTAATTGAGCTAATGGTGCATGTCAATACCTAAATATTTATAGAATAAACCTTCTCTAAGTAATTTTTATCATAAATGAAATTATTACAGTTGATCTTTTTGGATTTAATTACCATGACTTTAGTCTTGTCGGTATTAATAGGCATACCATCTTGGAGCAGTAATCATGGAGGATTTAAAGATGCTTATAGAGATCATTATGACTTATGGCAAGAAGAACAATACCATCAACATAAGGGAGAAGAGTAATGACAATACTAGCGAGTTTGGCTCCTTTACAACCAATCACTTCTAAACACTCTTCAAGCTTGTCAATGTAAATGCCAAAAAAGGTAGGGGATAGGGGAAAACATTGCTTAACACCAATGTTGCATTTAATATCTTTAGCCGAACCCTCAGTGGTCTTAAGATTGGAAATAAATTAGCATATAACCTAGTTACAACAACCCTCAGCTTGAGATGAACCATTATCTCATCCAGTCTTTGCCATAACTTCTCCTGAGGCACTGTGTCGAAAGCTTTTCTAAAGTAAACAAAATAATATAAGAGATTAGTGTTATTGTTGTGATATTCCTCAGAGATGTTCCTAAGAGTGACAAGGTGGTCAACGGTTGAGTGATGCCTCCTAAAACCAAATTTTCCTTTGGCTCTTTTACCATGGATTTCAAGCGAGGTACTAATCTTATTTTAAAAAATGTGCCCATATAATTTTGCTAAAATGTGACTAATCATGATAGTCCTATAGTTAGAGGGAACAATTTTATCCCCACTTTTAATGATAGGCACGACAACGCTTTGCGCCCATAGCTCAGGGAAGTCATGCTTCAGTGCCAAATTGAGGAGTTTTTGTAGATTTGGAATGAGGATAGACCTTCCCATTTTGAGAATTTCAATTTGGTAACTTTCAATATCCCTAGCTTTTCCATCAGTGAGCTTCTTAATTCTAAACTCCACATCTTCCAAGGAAAAGGTATCTTCCTCTATATGAGTGTTTCTGATGTTCCCCATGGTTTCCAGTGAGTCAAGTTTCTTAGTATAGATGTTCCATTCCTTTAAGGGGATCTAATTGTTTGCTTTTGATTTACGGAAAAGAATATTTTGCCAAAACTTTCCAGGCTCAAGTTTTGAAAGGTTAAGAAGACATTCTTGCCTCTTATTTATATAGTACCTTTTCTTCCTTTTGATAAGCGCTTTTACACACTAATTTTTTCACACTTTATAGTTTTGTTAGGAGCATCTCTAATCGCTTTCCTGGCAAAGTTACAATCATTATCACACCAAAGGTTGGAAGTTCTATTGTTCTTTGTATATGATACCTCAGTAGATAATTTTTTAATGGTAGTGGAAAGGATAGTAGTAAAATTTTAGTAGATGTGATCAATGTTATCATTATACGTAAAGAAACCTAAATCCCTTGCTAAATATTTTAAGAAGAGATCCCTTTTGATTTTGTCAGAGAAAATGTGCCTTTGTCTCTCACCATTATTATGTATGTGGATGGTGTACATATTAAGGTTAATGGTTAAGGATAGAGGTATGTGGTCAAATTCAGGCTCATGGTCATTTAGGGGGTCAAAATTAACAATACGGTTGAGAACCTAGGTATCATATATTGTACAGTCCACAAGAATGTTGTGACGCCCATGAATACAAGTCATCTGGCTAGAGGTAGGCCACTTATTAATCCCATTATAAATGATCAAGTCTTGGGAATGAAAATATTGATTAACTTGGTACCAAATAGGTTCTCGGTAGTGTCTTCAAAATTTATTTTGAAATTACTAGCTAAGTCACAATCCTCATCAAGCCATAGGGGGTTAGGGTTAGAGATATTACATAATAGAGTTGCTTTGTTAGTAGTAGTTCTAGTATTGAAGTTCCCAATCAAAAGGATGTTACCTTCATTCCTTAGACTATGGATATCCTATTCTAAGGTAATGAAAGGACAATTATTATCGAGGTTGTTCTTCTTATGGGAGGTAGAGTTGATAGGAGAAAAATAACAAATTGCAAGAAAAATCCTATTGATATTAGAGTCAAAGATTTCAATCCAAATGCATTGATTGAAAGGATCAATCTTATGAAGTTGAATGTGAGAAACAATGTTCTTTTTTGATATAACAAGTTATACCACCAATGCTTCTGCGAGAGGATTTCAAGTTCCAAGTAGACCAGAGAATGAATCCATCAATGTGGGGGACCCTAGATTATTCATGCTCCCAGGTTTCAACTAAGAGAATAAAATCAATATCACTCAAGATCCAACTTATCATAGGACCTTTATGCCATGGAAAACCACAGTAGTTCCATAAGAGGATCCAGAGTGTTCCTAATTCCTATTTATCACTTTTATTTTGGACTCTATCTCTAATAATACCTTTCCTACTTCTAATGATTGTCCATTTGCCTTCTTTTCTTGCCTCCTTTACCTTTTGGACCTATTTCCTTAGTTTATCTTGGTCTTCTAGGATAATATCTTCATTTATAAAGATTCTTGGCCCTTTTAGACTTGGATATTTACTGAGTATATCTAATTTGTGTTGATTGCAACTTACCTTAACACAGATTAGTCTATGCTTATGCTCAAGAATCTTTCTCATCATTTGTGCTTTTGTTGGTTAAGTTGTTTGAATTTGTAAGTGATTTTTTAGTTGTTATTTTACTATTTCTAATGTGACCTCATCATTTTTCTCTTTTGCGAAGTTCATTATCCAGTTCAATTAATTTGTTCATTTCATTTTTTATGGGTTTGATATATAGTTGATTCATTGTGCTACTTAGGGTTGAAATATTATCTAGTTTTTCTTTTTAATTATTTAATATTGTCTCTCAAGGTGCTGTTTTCTTTGGCCATTAATTGTTTTTTGTGTTCCAAATATTGCTTCCTATCTTTTAATTTTTGGAATTCAGTCTTGAATGTTGTCATTTTATCTTCTAGTGATTTGTAGTTATTTCTAAACATTGTAGATAATTCAATGTTATTTTCTTTAAGCATTGTAGAAAATTCTTGCTTATGTTTCTTTTCTCTTTCTTCTCTTCATTGTTCTAAAGATTCAATATATTCATTGAGACTCTCTAGTAATTTTGCTTGGCCTCCCTCTGCGAGAGGCAGGCTTAAAAATATGGGGAGAAGTACTCAAATTTTAAGCAATAAAATTTAGCAAGAAGAAGAGAGAAAAGAATTGATGCACCTGTAATATTTGAGGAAACCAGCTAACTTGCACTGAGGTTACAAAGGCGCAAATGGACTCCCACCACGATCCATAGAGAAAGATATGTGGTCGCTTGAGATCACCTTTCACCCACAACAGAGAGATTTAAGTGTTCACCCACCGCATAGATCAAAATTTATGATCGTAGAGATGTAATGTATTGCGAGACCTAATATTTGATATTCTCAACCCCAGAGATTTAACATTTGCCACCTTAGATCCCCTTTGCGACATGCAAATTTGTGAGGTAGTCCACAAAGATATATTATTTTTCTACCAAATTATTGCTACAGAGATCGTCAGGCAATGTTCATATAACGGTTTCACCACAAATGTGAATTTCTTCTCGTAATTGAGATATATGTATTTTTAATATACAACACAACTAAGTCTGCAAATATCAATTCACGGAGGCTGCAGAGATCAATTCATTGTGGTCGTAAAGAACAATCCACTGTGGTTGCAGAGATGAATCATTTGTTGAAGGCCGCAGTTCAATAATAATACAAAAAAGGCCGCAGATGAATTCACCAAAGGCCGTAGCAGAGATATATATGCATTTTTAATATATAATACAATGAAGTACGTATAGGTCAATTCGTTGAGGCTGCAGAGAGAAATTCACCATAGTCGCAGAGTTCAAATCACGACCAAATTAAAACATAATAAACCCATTAAAATCAAAATTTATTAAAAAAATTGAAAAAAAATGTTTATATATATAAACAAAAAAATAAAACAAACTATTTAAAAAAAATTAAAACAATTATTAAAACAAACCAAAAAAAATTAAGAAGTAAACCAAAAAAAATTAAAAATTTGAAGATTATAAAATAATTAAAAAAAACACTAAAAATTAGTTTAAAAAAATTGGAGTGGGATTAATTCATCATGCTTGACTAGGGTGGGTCGGTTGTCGTCAGGGTAGCTGGAGCGGTGATCGATTCGCTTCATCTGTCCTTTTTGTGGTCCTTTATCCCAGTTGGGCGGGGTGTCGATACACCCTGCCTGACTGACAGGGCAGTTGGAGTAGCGTGTTCGTCGCTTTAGCCACCGTGTTAGCGGCCCTTTGGCCCCAGCCAAGCGGGGCGTCGATTCCTAAAATTGAAACCCTTCCTGACGAATTCTAAAGGGCCATTGGAAACGATGTTGGAGCAACACACCTGCTACTCCAATCACTCTTATCGACGATCCTTTAGGCCCGACTGGGTAGGGCATTGGTTCCCGGAATTGATACCCCATCTGGTTGGTTAGAGTAAGGATTTGTTGCTCCAGTGCCCTTGCCTGTGGCCATTTGGCCTTAGTTAGGCAAGGGGTCGATTCTTAAAATCGACCCACACCCCTATTTTTTTTTACAATTTTTTGTTAAGTAGTTTTTTAAATATTTTTTTAATGTTTCTTAAATATGTTTTTATTTTTATTTTTTTAACATATATATTTTTAATGTATTCATGGGTTAGGAAGCAGTGTTGTGGATTATGCGATATATAATACCCATATCCTCCACTGTATTATAAGTTTTAACATCCTAAATGACCACGAGTCTAATTTTGACCATAAACCTCTATCCTTAACTCTAAACCTTAACATGCACACCAACCACATGCAAAAGAATTGTGAGAGTCAAAGGCACATTTGTTTTGATAGAAGTAAAATGGATCTCTTCTTAAAGATTTTAAAAAGGTATTTAGGTTTGTTAATGTATAATTATAACATTGATTACATTTACCACAATTTTACCACAACTCTTTCCACTACCATTAACAAATTCTCAACCGAGGTGTTGTGTAAAAAGAATAATAGAACTTCCAATCCTTGGTATGATAATGTTTTTAAAATTGCTAGAAAAGTGATTAGAGATGCTCCTAACAAAACTATAAAACTTGAAAAAATAAGTATGTACAAAGCTCTTGTTAAAAGGAATAAATGGTCCTATATAAACAAGAGGCAAGAGCGTCTTCTTCACCTTTCTAAAGTTGAGCCTAGAAACTTTTGGAAGAATATACTTTTTCGTAAAATGAAATAAAATAATTCAATCACATTAAAGAACTGGGATATTTATCTTAAGAATCTTTATGAGTCCCTAGACACCGTGGGAAACATCTTAAACACTCCTTTAGAGGAAAATATATTTCTTTGGAATATGTGGAGTTTGGGATTAAGAAATCTGCTAACGGGAAAGTTAGGGATATTAAAGGATACCAAGCTGAAATTTTCAACATGGGAAGGTCTATCCTCATCCCTCATATACACAATATCCTTAATTTGGTAAAGAAACATGGCTTCCCTAATCCTTGGGCGTGAAGCCTTATTGTGCCTATATTTAAAAGTGGCGATAAAACATTCCCTTTAACTATAGGACCATTATGATTAGCCACATTTTAACTAAACTGTATGGGCTCATTTTGGAAAGTAATATTAGCTTCTAGCTTGAAATCCATGGTAAAAGAGTTAAAGGAAAAGTTGGTTTTAGGAGACATCACTCAACTATTGACCATCCTGTTACTCTTAGGATCACTGTCGAGGAATGTTGCAATAATAAAACTATTTTCTTCTTCTATTTGGTTTACTTTAAAAATGATTTTGACACGGTTCCTTGGGATAAGTTATGGAAGATATTTGAAGAGATAATGGTTCCTCTCGATTTGAGGGTTGTCATGACTAGGCTATATGAGAATGTTATTTCTAAGCTTAAGACCAACGAGGGTTGGTCTGAGAAAATTAAATGCAATATTGGAGTTAAGCAAGGGTGTCCCCTATCCCCTACCCTTTTTGGAATTTACATTGATAAGCTAGAAGAGCGTTTGGAAGTTGCAGGATGCAATGGCTTCAAGTTTGATGGTATGGTCATTACTCTTCTCCTTTATGTTGACAATATCATTCTTCTAGCTAGAAGCCATAATGATCTCGAAAAGCAACGTAGAATCCTCCATGATTACTTCTCTAAGATTGGTATGGGGATTAATACCGACAAGACTAAAGTCATGATTATTAAATCCAAAAAGATCAACTATGATAATTTCATTTACGATAACAATTACTTGGATAACGTTTCTGCATACAAATATTTAGGTATTGACATTCATCATCAACTCAACTGGAATTATAACATTGAGAAAAGGATTATAGGAGGTTAAAAAGTTTATTATGAGCTTAAAAGAAATTGTAAGTCGACAGATATTTGGGTATGGAGTAAAAAAAATGTCCCTCTTTGAGACTCTCTTCACCTCTATTATTTATATGTATGTGAGGTTTGGGGTTGCAGTATTTCTAGAAAATCATGGATGAAGATTGAGTTGATCCAAAAACAATTTATAACCTACAACCTCAATATTAAAGGTAATACTCCCTACCCTGTCCTCTTGATTGAAGCTAGCCTTTCCTCATTGAAAGCATGGCTATGTTGAAGCATCTGATGTATACGAAGAAACTTTAAAACATGGAAGCTAGGAGGTTCCCAAAAATTGCTACTAACTCTAACTAAAACCCCCACCTCTAGCACAATTGAGGTTCGCATAAGGATGCCCAGTCTTGGCTCCACCATTGGGGGATAAATGAGGAGATCATCTTGGAGAATAAATATAATATTTAAAATACTATTACTTCCAAATTTAAGGATAAGTTGTGGGATGGTAGAGAGTTAGAGGGAAAAATGAAGTTAAGTTATTATAAGGAGGTGATCAACCCTAATATTGCTAACCATAATTATTTTTCTATCTTGAATAGTGCTAAGAAGAAAATTAACATTGTGAAGATAAGAACTAATTCTCATGAGCTTCAGAGTGAAACCAGGTGTTGGTCAATTCCCAAAACACCCTGGGACAAAGGAGTTTGTCACAATTGCAATACTAAGAGGGTTGAAGATGAAAAACACTTTCTTTTGAATTTCTTGGCTCTCACTCACATCCATTCTCATTTCCAAAACCTTTGCCACACTACCAACCTTCTTGACTTGTTAAGTCAACAAAACTATAGTGATCTAGGAATGCTTCTCTCCCTCCCTTTTTATCATAGAAATAGAATATTAAAGAGTCTCAATTAATCTCTTATTTTCTTAAGGTATGAAAGAACGTGTTGGTCTTAATGGACGTTAGTCATCAACATCATTAAAATCATTTTTTAAAATTGCTTTTAATATTTTTTTTGTTCATTTTTCTCTATGTATTTTTTAATGTATTTTTATTTGATTTTTTAATTAGTTGATTTGTTTTTCTTTTAATTATTTTTTTTTAACATCTTTAATTTTTTAAGTATGTTTTTCATTTCCTATTAAAATATGTTATTGAAATTTTTTTAAATTGGGTTCATATTTTTGTTTTTTAGTTGATAGTTGTTTTTTTTTTTTTAAATTATTTTTTAAAAACTTGCTTCCTTTTTATATTTGAATTTTTCTCTTTTATGGGTTAATTTTTGTTATTAAAAAAAATTATGCTTGATTTTTTTTTAGTTTGTTTTTGGTTTTTTAAACAATTTTTTATGCTTGAATTTATTTATTTATTTTTAACTTTTTTATTGCTTTATTTTTTAACTTTCAACTTTTTGTTGTCTTTTTTTTTTCATTTTTATTTATCCATCTTTTTTTTTCTTTTTGTTTGTTTGTTGTTGCAACGCTTATTTCGATTAGGAACCTGACCCCATTATGTGTTAGTTTGATAGTTGATTTTTAATATTTTGTTACAATTGGTCAAGTATGTCCCCATTGGGTGTCAATTTGATGGTTAATTTTTAAGTTTTCATCGCAATGGGTGAAGTCCGCCCCCACTTCGTGTCAATTTGATGGTTAATTTTTATGTTTTTGTTGCAATGCGTCAAGTTGTCTTAGGCTAATATTTTAAAAGACCTATACTTTAGCATTTAAAAAAAAATACTCTTGGTATAATGACTTTGTTAGTTAGGTATTCATTTTTAAGGTTTTCTTTAGTCATGATATTTGGTCGTTAATGCCATGATTGAAATATGTTGAATATTTAGGGGTGGTAAGAGGGGGAGGGTTTATCCTTAACCTTGATGGAAAACAAGTAATTAAGTACTCTTGGGGGCTAGGTAAGAGGTCCAACAATTAAACTGAAATGTATGGCCTCTTGCTTGGGCTAACCTTGGCCAAAGATCTGGAAGTCACCAAGATTGTAATATTGGGAGACTATCTCCTCACCATACAACATTTATATAGAGGATCCTTACCCAAGGACAATCATCTTAAACTCATTCTTCACAAAATTATGGGTGCATTGGGTCATTTTCACCTTAAGTGCTTTTTTAATATCCATCTCAAAATATGGAAGCCGATAAACAAGTTAATCTCACATGCTTTTTGAAAATGGGTTAGACTGGTACAAGTGATTTGTCTGGATGATGAAACATCCCATGAACATACCCCAATCTCCTTTATCCTATATGAATTTTATTCAAGCCCCTATGTTAGCCTTTATGAAAATAAAAATAAAACATCATCAAAGCCCTTAACCAAATCTCCCCCCTGCCCCCCCCAAGCACTAACAACAACTATAGAGGTCATGGTTTTTGTGGTTGGAAAATTACATGGGGGGGCATGGCTTGTTGTGAGCATGAAATCCTTGCATGGGAATGTTTCCCAATACACTTGCATGCCTTAATAACTACATCCGGACATCACTATGTCCATCGTTAGATCTTGCTCCTAAAGAATTGATGGGTTTATGATGATGGGTTATTATGGAATTTAACGTTGAAAGGGTTTATGTTGCATGTGGATTCCTAGGCTCTATGTTTAAATCCATGGGTTTTATCTAGTTGACTCATCATAGCCCTCCTTGATGGCTCAATATTCAATGGTACCTAGCATATACTCCTTTGACCTAGGTGGTGGCTCTTAATGTTGATTGTGTCATTTGCCATAAATTGGGAATTATTTGGATCAAATGCTCTATTTTTTGCATGGATGGTGGAGAGCAGAACTTTCATTGCTCCACTAAAGGTGAATTGAGTAGTTCCAGTTTTTGGTGCATTGTGGGTCTCTATGTTGACTCTAGAAGTCATAATTCTCTTTAATCTTGTTTGTGGTAGTGAAATTGACTTGATTGTTGTGTCGTGGGTCTCTTTGTTGGCTATAGAAGCCATAATTCTCTTAATATTTATTTATGTTAGTGAAAATGCTTCTCTGGTGCATCTTGGGTCTTTCTGTTGGCTTTGATAACTACAATTTTCTTCAATTTTGTTCGTGGCAATGCAATAGGCTTCTCAAGAGTGTCGAGGGTCTCTCTAGATGCTCTAGAAGCCAAAATTCTCTTTAGTTCTATTCATGGTAGTGAAATTGGCTTATTTGGTGAGTCGTGGGTATCTTTGTTAACTCTAGAAGCCATAATTTTATTTAGTTTTGTTCATGGTAGTGCAATTGGATTCTTTTGTGGATCAGGGGTCTCTTTGTTGGATCACGAAGTCACAATGCGCTTCAACCTTGTTCATGACAATGAAACTGACTCTTGGTTCTCTTTTGTGGGAGTCTCCTCGGGCATCTCAACTTTGATTATGCTTAAAATTATCCATTAGTGTTTAATGAGGATGTTTTTTATGCTTCCTATAATATTCAAAAGATTTGTCCCCATATTTGGAAGCCTCCTTGGTATCCACTTCTTTGTAGTCTGTATAGCTTGAGCTCTGTGATCTTTGTCTCCCCTCTCACTACTCCCTATGATATAGAACCACCTCTCTTAGAATCCCTTGGTGTTATTTCTTGCCTCTCGTCTAACGTTTCCTTGACAACCACTTATTGAAACCCTCGAATTAGTCTTTGGACTACTATGCAACCATTCCTCTCTAGAAATTAGGCCCCTTTTCTCTGCATCTATTCAATGTTGTCTAGGAAAATAAATCTAACAGTCGCAGAGGGTAGTAGAGCGTGTAAATATTGTTCCCAGCAATTTGAAGCCCTGCATCTCAAACACATGGACCTGAACTAGAAAGTTCAAAAAATAGATGAACACATTCATCTCTCTCATGGATGAAATTCAGTCACTCAAAAGTAAAGTCACTCTCTAGGATAATGGAATCAACGCACTGAGTATGCAATTGAATTATTTTCAGTCGCAAATGGATACAAAAGAAAACCAAAGCTCTACAAGCAAAACTCTTAGTCAACCTACTAACACTATGTAGCTTGATCTAAACATACCCTTAGAAGAAGTTCTCCCTCCCTTTGTTAATGATTTTCTATTGTAAACGTGTCTTTTTGCTAGGCCGATTTTGCAAAGTTCTTATATCTTGGTTGCTTATAGTAATAGGCTTTCAGTTAGATATTTTTGAAACAATTTTCAATCCTCCCCTTAGGATCCTATGCATAAGAAAGCAATGTATTGACTTCCCATGTATTTTGTTGTGTCCAAGTGCAAATGTAATAGAAAACAGATAACACACACAGCACACACACAACACACACAACACACACACACACACATATATATATATTTAAGCTTTTTGGAATATTGTGTGATTTTCTGGGATACCTCAACAACACAGTATTCTAGAAGCTCTCAATCATATCGTGAACTAAAAAATCACATGTTAAAATTTTAGTTTTCTAGAGTTGTGATATTTTTTATTTTTATATCATTGCTAAAAACTTATAGAATTTTAAACAACAACAAAAATGATGATGCGACATCAATACTTTTCGATTTCAGGGTGTTTTTTCATATTTATTGCACAAAAAAATAGTTTTTAATGCTATTGTAATAATAATAAAAATAATAATAATATAATAATAATAATAATTTGAATTTTAACTCAGGAAAAAAAGGGTGTTGATGCACCATCAACAATTATCAACACATTTCATTTTTAGGGTGTTTTTTGTATTTTTTATGCAAAAAATTGGTTTTTACTGCCATTGCTAAAAAAATATTGAAATTTTACCCCGAAAAAGAAAAGTGTTGTTGCAACATCAACATTTTTGTTTTCATGGTGTTTTTTCATGTTTTTGCGCAAAACTAGGAGTTTTTTGGGCTAGAGTTCTCATTTTGAGGTTACAATTCTCGTTAAGTTAGTAACATCATGGTTTATGGGAAAAGGGTGATTTTTCATCATCCATATGAAAGAAATATTACCTACATTTTCGTCAATTTGATGAGGATCCAACCAAAAACTTTCAAACTTACCATGGTTGCCTAATTTTTCACCTCTTTCATTCCAAGGAAGGAGGAGACCACCTTTTTGAAAGCTTAACTTACAAGCATTCTTATCAAATTTCTTCTTTGTTCTTTCTTGGCTTTGCCACTTATGATCAAATAAGTGTTTTCTTCTCTCATCGAGTTCAACTAGTTGGTTGATTCTATCTTACAAGGCATCTGAATCCGAATAAAGCTATTGCATAAACTTGTAGATCAGTATTTTAGATGAATCATTAGAGTCACTTCCATTCCATAGACCAAATCAAATGGGCTCTTTCTAGTGGAGTATTTCATTTGTATCCTATCAATGCATAGAGCATAATTTATCTTGTTATTCCAACTCCTCTTGTTGTCACTGACTCTCTTCTTAATGATGGTAACTAGATTTGTGTTACTAGACTTAGCCAAACCATTTCCTTGAAGGTACTAATTGGATGAATAGGATAGGATAATTCCGTACTCAAAACAAAAGGTTGAAAATTTCGTTGAACTAGATACTTTGGCATTATATGTAGTGATTTTGGCTAGCACTTTGAACTTTGTGATGATTCTTTCTTCTAAGAAATCCATTACAACCTTGTTGGTGGCCCTCTTAGTTGGTGTAACTTCAACCTATCTAGTGAATCATATGTGGCTGTAAGAATCCACTTATGACCATTGTTGGGGTTGTCTTTAAATTCACCAATGAAATTGAGGCTCAATTTTTGGAAGGGTGCTTTAACTACAACATGCTAAAGTGGAAGAACTACTAGCTTTTGTTTCCCTATAAACAATTGCAAGGTTGATATTCTCTTACAAATTTGTGTGTATATGTGAAGACACTTAATCAATAATAATTGATTAAGTGTTGGTCTTTGTTGCACGTTGTCTTCCACATAATCCTTAATGAAACTTGTCAAGTAAATTTAATTGAGTATTAAATTACTTACATTAAAATGCCAGTCTAGGTTCGTACATTTACAAAGTACACTACACTATATGTGCTAGGTGACTAAGTTTTCAATTTCAATGCTTAATGAAAATTCTATTCTAATGGAACCGATAAATGAGCAAATGATGCAAAAAGTATTCTAAGAAGTGAAATGAAATTCTACTTATGAAATGATTTCTAAATAGAGCACACACATTCAGGGAAGGTAAAGTTAGTCAACTAGTTCAACTTTATGAAAGCAAGAATGGACTACTATAGAGAAAGCAATAAATTTCTAATCTAGAAAAGCAATGAATCTAATTTAAGAGCAACAAACTAACTTCTAGGAAAGCGGTCAAATAGTCTATACTATGTAAAATTTGAAATTCTAATCTATGAAAGGTAAATACAATATATTCTATCAAAGCTTTGAAATCTAATCTAAAGATAAAGACAATTTATTCTATAAAGGCAATCAACTTCTAATTTTACTGTTCTCTAGACTCTATGAACTCTAATATATAGAAAATAAAAGGTAATTTATGCTATGAAAAACTTTTCATTTTATAATCTATGAAATGTAAAGGAAGACTATAATTATTTGCAATAAATTAATAAAATACCAAAGCAAATAAAAACCCATCAGATGTGCTTATGCAAACTTAAAATTCATTATTTTTTGGAACCATGATATGTTTATAATGTTGCACTAAAAATATTAATTTATCTATAAATTTGAGACTAAGAATGATTGCAAAAGTAAAAAAGTTGATAACAAGAATGACTGGTAGATTTTTTGTGGTTTTTGATTTTTTATTCAAGTGTTTGATGTCTACAAGAAACAACTTAAACAAGTGAGTGAAATCCTATAGACTGTAGTGACAAGAAATACAGCCTAAAAATAGAGTATTTGAAATCAACGAAAGATAAATGAAATTGAATTAAATGACACTTCTCGTACGCAATAGGGGGCACTCCTATTGGAGCACGAGATCTAAGACTACTGAAAAAACTTATATGATAAAGTATGTACTCTTCTAATTCAGGTGCAATTGTAATAGTAGGAAAAAATTATTAAATAAAAACCGTGCGTACATGATTAGAAATGCCAGTATTAACCAAAAGAAAGATAACAATAATATATGGATGTCTCTTCACTTCACAATGAAGTGTAATATGATATATATATATTATATATATTTATATATTTATATTATATATATATATATAATACACAAAATATATACATATAGATGTGTTGTGTGTGTGTATGTATATATATATATTTTATAATATATATATATATATATATATATTATCTCTTTTACAATAAAACCTGAGAAATTGAATGTGAAACCTTGTGAATGACAACTTAGTCTTTAATTTCTATTGAAACTCTAATTTCTATGATTTGCTATCAAGGAAGTGAATCCTAGAAATATTTAACGTTAGACACACCATCATTTTGTTTATTTTTCATTCCTTAAATATTTATCATGCTTGCTTGAAATTCTAATCCGTTGTGAAGGAATCTAAAGGTCTCATTCATGTGCCATCTAACAGTTGACCAAATGTTTGACTTTGTTACTGTGATAAACCAGTGATTTTTTGCTTGCACCTAATAGGCAGAATACCATGTAGGTATGGTTTGGAATCTATCCATATGCTTGGGTTGATATTTCCTCCATAGAGACTTCCTGAACCTTGGATTCAAATACAAAATGTTGACAAGGTTGCAAAATGTGTTAATTTTTGTAACCTATAAAGTAAAATACATAGAACCACGAAAATATTGGACTTTTACCTTATTACATATTATGTAGATTCGACGATTGATTATTCATAGAAAATAAGTGGAATAGTGCAAGGATGAGTGAGTAATAAGGGAAAATGAGTGACAATATAAGTAACAGGTTGTCAAAAAGGATGTTATTTCTTTGGCTCAACATTCCCCCACACTTAGTGTGTTGCATGTCTATATGCATCTTGGAAGAAAATTTTCAAAAATTTTAACAATTTGAACTTCAAAGAACAACCTCAGAGGCTTGGATGAAGATATCCAAGTTACTTTTAACATCTTTCCTTTTCATAGCAATTGACCAACTGGGTTTCTTCATTAACATCCTAACTTTTAATCCTTTGATAATTTGTTGAAGCATTTTGTTGGCCTTATTTAGTTTTGAATTCACATGATGCTAGTAATACACGTGCTCAATAATCCTATCATTTTTTTCTTTGAGTATTTTTTTCTCTCCTTTTACATGCATTTCCAGTACTTCTAGTTCAATTATCTCTTCTTTCAATTCATTGATAATGTCTTGTTCGATAAATAAGGGAACACTATCATTATAAACATGAATATTAGGTACTAGAATGTCATCATTGGAATTCTTCTCAAAGAGAGGACAAATTTATTTTACCTTATCATTACACGCTTCCTTCTATGAGGCATAAAAATAGTCATATGCTTGTTGTTGAATTTTATCAATCTACAAAATAATTTCTTCAGGTAATAGTGGTGACTCTAGCTCGGGGACCTTTGCAACCTTTAATGAAAAAAAATTGTTTTCCTTTGTCATGCTCCTCATGATTCTTCTACATTTCTTTTCATTCTCTAGATCTCTTGTCTTTTGTGAATTTTTCCTTTTAACACTCTTCTTTTCAGGTTTAGATAGAACAATGTAGTCAACTTTTTGCCTTTTTAAATTTTCTTTATTGTTTTGGCCACTTTGGGTGAATTCTTTTCTTGTAGCTCAACATTTTGCTTCCTCTTATGTCTCTCTTTTGATGGTTCTGCTAGGGTAATTGGTGAACTTGGAATTTCTTGTGCTTCATGTATGTCTTGATTTTCATTCAGTGGACCCACTAGTATGATGATTTTCTCTGTCTCAACTATTCCATTCTCCCCTGCTTCTGGAATTGGTTGTGCTTCCTTTTCTGTGTTCTCAATTTTAGATTTAGGGCTTGGTGAAACCCTACTCCTTCTCCTCTTTCTTATTGAATTTTTTCTTCCTCTACAACTTCAATAAAATTATTTTTGACTAGAAATTCCCTCCAATTATCATTTTTGGCTTTCAACTCTACTTCAACTAGGATTTTAACCAACCTGAAATGATAAAGGGCTCTATAATTATTCCTAAAGTTTCTTTGAATGTTGAAGGCCATTTTCTCAAGCTATCAAGAAATAGTAAGGAATATTTATTTCCTTCCCATTTTGATAATGCATTAAAATTCGAACATGATAGAATAGGATAATTCCATACCTACCTTCACAAGTGATATTTTTTTGCAAAATGAACAACATTTTTACTATTTTTTCTTAAATGTTGATATAGGAATAGCTATTCTCTGTAGGAATTTACAGGGTAAGTTCCTTAGATAGAACACCAAAGGACACTGCTCACAAATAGATCATAGATCAATAGATTCTTGATGTGGTTAAAACCCTCAAAGAGGGAAACAATCCACAGCCTGAGCCAACACAGCCACTTCAGGAAATTTATTAATGTAAAAGAAAGAAAATTTACATAAGCTTCTCTCATGAATGGTCACCTTACAAATGACCCTCCATGCTCTTTAAATAGCGATCATGGACCAATCAGGTGCTAAGCCATGAATCAAGTGTCGGTAATACCGAGGAGAGAATGAATTGTCGGATCACTTCATGTCTAGAACATATTGTGACTGTCAGATTGTAAGTTACAAAAGTACATAATAAAGAAACACACTTTACCTAACTCTATACTAGACCAAGTTATACTTAACTATTTCCTATGTGTCGAAATATCCTAACATCCCCTCTTAAGAACAACTTGGGATAAGATTGAAGGATGTACAAATATGAAACAATAGGAGAAGGAAGGAGGCATTAGAGCCTATCCCCCCTTAGTGACAACTTCCTGAACTCCAACCATAAATCTAAGTTTAGTAAACTTTGCCTTTATAAAGATGTTTGCAACTTGATCATCAGTTGAACAATATTTCACTTCAAGAACATGGTCATGAATGAGCTTTCCGATGAAGTGCATGTGTAGTTCAATGTGTTTGTTGCGCTGATGTTGGATTGGATCTTTGCATAGTTGAATAACACTTTGATTATCACACCAAAGTGTAGTCAGATGTTGTTGCTGGAAGCCAAACTCCGACATGATCTAATGAAGCCACAGAGCTTCCTTACTAGCTTCTACAGTGCCACAATACTTTGCTTATGCTGAAGAAAGAGAAATGACACTTTGTTTCTTGCAAGCCCATGTAATAGGTCCATAACCAAGAGTGAAGACATAACCTGCAGTATACTTCTGATAATCAAGGTCACCAGCCCAATCAGAATCAGTTAAACCAACCAATAGAGGATATGCTTCTGCACTGTAATGAATCCCAAACTAAACTGTACCTTGAACATAACGAAGTATTCTTTTAGCTGCTTTCCAATGAATTTCATGTGGGTTTTGCATAAACCGAGAAATAAGGCCAACAACAAAGGAAATGTCAGGACATGTATGGATCAGATATAAAATGTTTCCTACAAGATGATGGTATAAGGTAGCATCAACTTTAGGGGAAGTACAAGTGACTTAAAGTTTGGCTCCAGACTAAAAGGGGCTATCTTATAGTGTTCCATGTGAAAGTGGCGTAGAATATCACATACATACTTGGACTGGGAAAGGGAAATACTTTCCTTGGATTGCAAGACTTGAAGACCAAGAAAATAATGCAAGTGTCCTAACTCTGTCATTTAAAACTTCTTTTTAAGGCTATACTTCACATGGTTTATAAGGTTGGGATCACTACCAGTAAGGATAAGATCATCAACATAAAGAATAAGAATGATAAGAGACTTACCCACTTTCTTGGTGTAGACAGTATTGTCAAAGTAACACCTAGAAAAGCCAGTATCTAAAAGAAAGCTATCCATTTTGGAATACCAAGCCCGAGGGGCTTGCTTGAGACCATAAGGGGAATTCTTAAGCCAACATATAAGGCTAGATTCTATTTGTATAAAGCCAGGAGGTTGTTCCATATATATTTATTCATGCAAGTCTCCATGCAAGAAGGCAGATTTAACATCCATCTGATGGAGTTCCCATTTGAAAGAGGCAACAAGGGAAATAACAAGGTAGATAGAGTTCATTTTTGCAACAGGGGAGAATGTTTCAGTATAGCCAATGCCTTCAACTTGTGAAAATCCCTTAGCAACAAGATGATATTTATGTTTATCAACTTTTCCATCTGTTCCAAACTTGGTTCTGTAAACCCATTTACATCTAACAAGTTTTCTTCCCATTGGAAGAGCAACAAGATCCCATGTATCATTTGCCAATAATGAAATATATTCTTCATTCATAGCTACGTCCCAATTTGGATGGCCTGAAGCTTCTGCAAAGGTGTTAGGATCATAATTCACTGAAGCTTGAGCTAGTAATGAAGAGGCTCTATCGAACTGAGAATGTGTATGTCGTTGATCTATAAGATCACCTGCAAGAGAACCTGTTGCATCCCGAGTAGCATGAACCCATTTTGGAAGCTGAGGAGCTGAAGGAGGATCTTGAGAAGGTGGGGGAGTATTGTCATCCCCGTTGTCATCATCTGAAGAAGAAATATTTTCAGAAGTAGAAGGGATAGAGAGAGATGGCACATCTGCCAAACTAGGCTCGTAGGCCGATATATTTTCAGCAAACTTTACATCTCTTCTAATGATAACATTTTTGGATTTAGGTGAAACAAGTCTATATCCTTTGACATCGTTAGAATATCCAACAAAAATGCATTTTTCACTCTTAGGTTCTAAGGCTTTATGTTTCTCATCGGGAATATGGGCCCATGCTTTACTTCCAAAAAAACGAAAGTGACTTACATCTGGTTTAATTGAGCTCCGTGCTTCTTCTGGAGAGATATTCTTTAAAAGATTAGTAGGAGTTCGATTTACTATGTAATTTGCGTAGTTAATTGCTTCTGCCCAAAAATTAAGACTAAGTCCTTTAGATTGAAGCATATAATTAGTCATTTCCTTTAAGGTACAATTCTTCCTTTTAGATACACCATTTTGTTGTGGAGTATATGTTGCATTTGAATTCCATGCTCAGTGCAAAAGTTGATGAATTTGTTGTTAACATATTCTCTTCCATTATTAGATCTTAACTTAAAAATTTTATGTCCAAATTGTTTCGCAACAAAGGCCTTAAAGGCCAAGAACATGTTAAATACTTTACTCTTGAGTTTTAAGAAGTATACCCAAGTGCGTCTGGAGAAATCATCAATGAAAGTTAAGAAATACTTGTAGCCAGAGAATGAAACAACTGGAAGTGGACCACATAAATCACTATGCACAAGCTGTATAGGGGTTGAGGCGTGCCAAGAGGCATGCTTTTCGAAACTATCCGGATGATGTTTTCCAAGTACACATCTAGAAAAAAGACCATCTATACAAGATAACATAGGAAGACCTGTCACCATATTTTCTTTACATAGATTTTGAAGGGAGCGATAGTTTAATTGACCAAATCGCTCATGCCAAAGTTTGCTCACTTCATCATTATAAGAAAAAAATATCGAGATAAGAGTTGATGACCCAAAGTTGTTAAACTTATACAACCTTGTAGAATCATTAACAATGCTAGTAGCTAAAATATGTCTATGATCTCTTAGGTCCTTAATTACAACATCATGAGGTGAAAATTCAACGATTTTACCTTCACCTGAATGAGTTATCTGATATACAGATAGAAGGTTGCAGGATAAGGTTGGAACATATAATACATCATTAAATTGACCATTGTCTAGATGAATAGTTCTAGTCCCTACAACACTAAGAGATCTATCATCACCAGCATATATATTTTTGGTGTTACAATCATTTAAAGAAGAAAACGTGGCTTTGTTTTTGTCCATGTGATAAGAAGCTCCAGAATCAATGAGCCACTCATGAGAATGAGAAGAAGAAGATACATTTAGTGCATAGCTAGACCGAGATGCTTGATAACCACATGCAGAAAGTGTTATTCCTGAAGATGAAGTTGAAGTTGAAGAATGCTCCAAATGGGTGTTATGCTTCTTCATTGCTACTTCCAAGGCTTCCATCTTCTTAAAGAATTTGGATTCTAAGTGGCCATCTCGATTACAAAAGTTGCAATGTCTATCTGTCTTCTTCTCTTTATTTTTATTTGCCTTGGCATTTTGTTGAATTGATTTTTCATTTTGAGACTGAAAGTGCTTAAGACCCTTGGTTGGTTTAGGACCATTCTTTTTAGGATGCTTCTTCTTAGGATTCTTTGAACTTGGTTTTTGCTAGGCGGATAAGGCGTTCTTATAAGAGTTTCTAAGATTAAGAAGACCAAGATGTAAGAGTTTTTCTTATTCTCTTATTAAAGAATCACAAAAGGCATCAAAAGAGGGGGACTTGTAGGATTGTCCTTGAGAAATAAAGGCTTCTCTAGTAGAATGGAAGGTGGAAACAAACACATAGTAGATTGGTCCTAACTTAGTAAGAATGGAATAGATAATGCTACCATCTTCTTTCTAAACCTTATCACCTTCTAAGAGAAGTCTAAGGGTCTTGAACTTGGACAAAAATCTTCAATGGAAGAAAAATTATTTGGGTCCAACGTAATCAACTTATTTTTGAGTTAATGGGCTCTAATTTCATTTTCAATTCCAAAAACTTTGTTGAGTTGTTTCATTGCTTCATCAGGGGTATCAAGTTCCACGATATGGAATCTAAGGTCTTGAGAAATAGACATCCCTATCAACCCATGTGCTTGATATTTCTTATTTTCCCATTTGACTGCCTTATCTTCATCTTTAAGTTTAGACTCTTGGCCTGAGGCTATTCTATAAAGATCTTTACTTCTAAGTAAATCCTCAATGTAGGACACCTATTGGAAGTAGTTGGTACTGTCAAGAATAACTTGGCATGGAATTTCCATTTTAATATAAAATTAAGTTGTAGATGTTGAAACTAAGTGTTCTAATGGAAATATCTTGAAAAATTAGGCCGATTAAAAAAAAACAGCTCTAAAAACGGCTTCTGGATGAAGAAGTTATGACTTTTAAAGAAAAGTTGTTGAAGATGCCGACGAAATACGTGAATGTGTGGAAGTGAATGATAATGTTATATTTAAAAAAAAAATTCCCCCCTCTTTCCAAACTTAATCTAATTAAATCACTTTAAAAAAAAAAATATGTGATCCACTTTTATAAATAAGTGAAAGTCACTTTTCCAATGGTAATTTATGAGCTACCCACTAAATTGTAACTTAAATAAAAGATAAAGAGACTTTAGAATTATAAGTGACTCAATTTTTATAATGGGTGAGAACACTTTTACATAAAGTAACTTTAAAACATAAGTTACATGTGCTTTTTGAAAAGTAACTCAATAAAAAGAGAGACTTGAACCCAAGACCTTTATTCTCATAAAGTAACTTTGGACCAAGTGAGCTAGTTTCGAAGGTTAGCAATTTTTGGAAAAAAGTAAGGGTTTTTAATTTTTTTTTAGTTACTGAAGCTTTGGATTGCGTGCTTACTTGGGAAAGCCCTTTTTCCCTACAAAAAAAAAAACCACACAACCTAAAACATACATGCAAAAAAAAGCAAACCTTACGGCTTGAAGTTAGATTTCTAAATATTTTCCTCAATGTTTCTGATTTTTTGAGATCACACTAAGGCGCGGCGGAAAATAGCATACGCATGAGAAAAATCCTTCCTTTATGTTTCTGATTTTCCCAAATCGCACAGTGTCACGGGGCAAAGAGCATACGCAAAAAGGAAAGGTATAGATCCAGTAATTAAAAACAGAAAGATAAATAAACCGAAATAAACAAAGAGATAAATAAGTAAAACTGCAAATAAAGATGGTATACCTCTAGATCTTAAAAATGACATATCTAGGGCTACTGGAAACCTTTTCGCATGAAAAGAAAGGGGCTCCTTACTGGAATAGATGCTCCTAATACAACAGTGCAGTTCTCTCGGCCTGAAAGCAGTCAGAAATAATAGATCTAGGAAACGACAGTCAGATGCAGTTGTACCGGATTTGGATTTGGATCACCAATGAATGTGGCCCTCAAATAACTCTGGTTCCATGTAGGAATTTACAGGGTAAGTTCCTCAGATAGAACACCAAAGGACACTGCTCACAAACATATCACAGATCAAAACACCAATATTCTTGACATGGTTAAAACCCTCAAAGAGGGAAATAATCCACGGCCTGAGCCAACCTGGCCACTTCAGGAAATTTATTAATGTAAAAGAAAGAAAATTTACATAAGCTTCTCTCATGAACGGTCACCTTACAAATGACCCTCCATGCTCTTTAAATAGATATCATGGACCAATCGGGTGTTAAGCCACAGATCAAGTGTCGGTGATACTGAGGAGAGAATCAATCGTCGGATCACTTCATGTATAGAACATATCGTGACCGTCAGATTGTAAGTTACAAAAGTACATAGTAAAGGAACACACTTTACCTAACGCTACACTAGACCAAGTTATCGTTAACTATTTATTATGTGTCGGAATATCCTAACATTCTCCATGTCACCGTGTTCGTATTAGGATTCTTCAATAAGGACTTCTATGAATCACCTTTGAGCTTATGAAACTTGAACCAATTCTTGTTGGTTCTCATAAGTCCTATTTCTTCGACTAAGAATGACTATGTTATCTTCAATCTGAAGTCTCCTATCTCAGCTTCAACCCCATCAAATTCTCTCGCAAATGCCTTGGTGAGATTGATATCATGTCCTTCAAATTTCTCAAAGAAACTTATCCAACCTTCCTTTCTTAATTTTATTTTAACTCTAGGGTATGTAGATAAAAACTTTGCTCCTTTAGGCTCATGGTGAATTATGACACCCATTGTAGTGTTGGAAGTCTACACCCAAAATACGCTCCTTCAAGCAGCTGTTACAAGGAAGGTATGGGATGGTTTTATTGAATGGCTTGGAAAAATGGCCGAGAAGGGTGGAGTATTATGATGGATATGAATTTTATCAATTAATGATAAGATTGTATGGGGGTGATGAATTACAATAGGACTTTCCCATTCATATAATAATTACACATAATCGCTTTGATGAAATTTGAAATATTGTGATTTGATGTTTTGAATTTGTGTTCTTCGAATAGGATAAGGACTTTAGGTTTTTATGGAATAAGGTGGAATATGGATTTATTATGCCATAAATTAGGATTTTAGGCTTCTTATAAGCCTTTTTGAGTCTTTTTTTTAATGATAAATTAGTCCATATATCCCAAATTCTATAGTTTTGACTTTGATAAATTGGCTAATGTGCATTGTGTTACCTATCAAGTTACCCCATATCTGCTTCCTTTTGGAATTTTGATTTCTTGTTGGACTAAAGACAAGGCTTGTCTAATGTTGTACTAGAATCGATCAACTACGAAGTCTTTCATTGCCTACGGAATGTTATTAGTTTGGAAAATCTACTCCAAAATTCTTCAAGAAAACTTGTTGATACTACTAGAAAAGTCTTATTAAAAGAGAAACAAAGTCTTCAAACTAATTAGTTTGAACTAAAAATTTTATTTGAAAAAGGAAAAGAGAAATCCACGTTGCCAAAAATTTTGGTTTTCAACTAGGATTTTTTGCATAGTTATGTTAGCAATGTTGTTTTTCATAACTTATAAATTTGTATTTGTATTGTATTTTTTCTCTCTCTTTTTTTCTCTCTCTCTCCTTTTTCTATTATATATATATATATGGAAAATAAATCAAAAGAAAAGGTGGTAGAGAAGAGAGTGATCTCCTTTTTCCACCAATTTCAACTCAGAATATTTCTACAAACTTTGAACAAATTCTTCTCTTATCAAGGGCTTAGGATAGAATTTTAATATATTCCCATCAGCAAGAAAAGTGATCCCTTCCTCATCAATAGTCTTGATTCTTACTGCTCCATTGTCAAAAACAAATTCTATCTCATAAGGACCTAACCAATGTCTTTGGAATTTCCCTTGAAATTATTTAAATTTTGAGTCAAAGAGAAGAGCCCAATCACCCGATTTGAACTTTTTGACCTTGATCAACTTATCATGTTATCTTGTCCTGTACTGCTATAATTTGATTTTCATCTAAATGGCATGGTGTCTAATCTCATCCAACTCACTTAGTTGTGTCAATATTTGCTTTAGGGCTTTAGAGAGATCTAGCCCCAATTTTGTTGTTGTCTTGTTTGTCTCCGCTTGGAATTCAATAGGAAATATAACATGTTTTCCACAAACAATATCATAAGGAGTATGTCTAGTGTTGTTCTTCCATGTAGTCTGGTATGCCCATAGTGCTTCTAGAAGTTTTTCTGCCCAATATTTCCTATGTAGATTGATGCGACGAGATCCAAGAAGGCGTTAAATTTAAAGTCCCCAAAATTTAATGTAAATATCACCTTTCCGGAGAGCTTGGAAAGATGATTCCAACGCAATTTGAATCACGTCAAAATAAGTCCTTATGAGGAATTTATTTCAGTTTGAAGATTTGCGACAGTGGGAAAAAAATTCAAAGTCAAAGTGACATGGCATGTCCTGGAGGTGACAAGTGACACCTTCTGGATTTTGTTAGAAAATTATATATTACAAAGCAATGGAACACATAAAATATCGTAGAAATATAAACACAGAAAATGCATAAAACAAGAGAGACACAGATATACGTGGTTCACCCAATTTGGGCTACATACACGGAGAAACAGCTAGTTCTTCGTTTTATATTATCCACCAAAATGAAGAGATACAACCTACAACAGATTTGTTATAATTTCCTCTTCGCTCTCACACAATCTCCTCTCTTTTTCTCATTCAGAATACACACATACATAGCCGCAATACAATTCCCTCATATATAGCGAGGGATTTCCTTCTAGGGAAAAAACCCTAAATTAAACATAAATTCTACCGTCAGATCTTTGCCTAATGAATGGCCCAAATTGACTACGAAATTACAACATTTTACAAGGCAACTTTACATCTATTTTTATTTTCAGGGGCACTGCCCCCGATCCTAGTGCAAATAACGGGTGGCATTGCCGCCACATTATGAACTGGGGTCCAATGCAATGATACCTTTGATTAAGGAAGATAATTAGGCTCCACAGCCAACAGATTTGACACATGGCACAATGAGAAATTAACACTTGGTAGGTTGAAGGCTCAACATGTGGCCCAATGGATGGGTGACACATGGCCTTATGGAAAAGCACCACGTGGCTATGTATTATTGGTCAAAATTATGGGTGAACAAAAAGGTGAACTCAATGGGATTTTAACCTATAACCTCTCAGCCAACAACACAACAATTTAACCAATACACAATGAGATAAAGTTCTAATGGAAAGTGGCAGAAATTATTTTTATAGCATATTATTGTATGCGTTGGGTTTAAAAAAGTAACCTCCACCTAAATAATTATGGAACAAACATTGGGTTATCAATTATGTATGGTTACAAAGATATGGAGTGTGACACCAAATTTTTGAATGTTGGAACCACAACTCGAATATGATTGGCACACAAGGTAATGTTGTTGGATTTATAAAATTTTGCTATTGATACTAGTGTTGGGTTGACAACAATAGTTTGATTTTTGTAAGAAATATATAACCAAAGTTTAATCATATAACATATTGCATTGGGCCATGTCATGACAAGTTGTTAAATGTCGTTACGACTGCAGGATTGTTACACAATTGTTAAATTTTTATTGGACCATGCTGTTGAGGGGAGTTTTAATATTTATATCATTTGTTACATTTTGTATTACATAGTGCAAAAGTATATATGTCCAACACTACAAAAGTTTTAACCATATACTATATTAATATATGTTTGTTATGATAATATTGTTGAAATATAGTATATGGTTATAAAAATGGGTGCAACTTCCATTGGTTTAACCCTAGGGCTGCGGACCCCCAATGCTATATAACCAAAAGGAATATCCAATGCACCACAAGCTTTATGGTTGTATCATTTTGAAGCGCAAAGAGCTTTGAGCCATATTTTGGTTTGTGTATTTTTATATGCAAGTGGAGTTTTTGGAGCTTGTATTTTGTAGCAACTTGTTGTCGCTATGAAAAACACCCTCCCAAATTTTGCGTACACTCGAATTTTGGAGCCTACTATGGATCTTGCAATTGGTCATTCCATAGTCACTTCCTAGTCGATTCATGCTTTTGTGCGCCTTGATTGGATTGGAAGTGCAAAGTCACTTGCTTACACATGCTCAGTCTGCAACAAGTTCATTATCGCATCCTTATACGCAAGCTTGGAAAAGCATAGCACATTCCATCAAGACTGTGTATGTGCCATGTCCAATCCATGTCAATAGTCAGTGTGCACTGACAATGATAGTTTCTCACATTCTAGTTGCGTTTGTACTTCCATTTTTGTGAGTTTTGCAAAATTTCACTTTCACGTACCTTTGTTTTTGAAAGTGCCATTTTCATGTTTTCAGTTGTCGTTTTCACTTGCCTTCACTCTAACTAGTGTCATTTTCATGTTATCTTTACTCTGGCATGTGTTACTTTCATTTCCATCCACATATTGCAAGAGTCATTCACACTTTAGCAATTGGCATATTTTCGCATGTTGGTTGTTGCACAATGTATGTATGTGTGTTCTAGTGGTTTCAAGGCCTTATCTTTGTGTGAATGAGTTTTTCTAACCATGTAAACATTAGTCACACTCATTCCCAAAGTTTTTAGTACTGCTGCACAAGTTTCGTAAGGGTCATCACAAAGTGTACATTTAGTGTCGCACTTGTTGTAAAGTTGTCGCAAGGTTGTCAAATTAAGGGAAATATGTTTATTAACATCTTTTGAACAATCTATGTTATTGTGTCGTCAAAGTGTTTCAAGTGTGTTATCATAGTCAAGTCATATCATTGTTCACATCAGTCTCTTCGATCCCACACTTAGCCCATTTTTTGAAATTCCCTAGCAACCTAGCCTCTTCAGACCTTCCTCAACAATGCATTGCACATTTATAACCCTTAATCTTCGTCCTTGTCCCTTGACACTATGTAATTCACAATTCCTTCTTCCTAGGACTGTTGCACTGTGTAGTTCTAGTGCTCAAGCTCGACCATACCTCACCGAATTGTGCAATTCATCCTCCCATCATGACCTTAACTGCATTGCATAGTCTCTAGCCTCAAGCTCATCCTTGAGCTCTTGAACTGTGCAGCGGCCCAACCTCCTCTACCTCATAAAACTGCGCAATTTTCACTAGCAATGCAAAACCTTGCAACTAAGCTCACAGAATCAAGAAACTACATAGTTTGTCTCCCCTGTCCTGCCTAAACTGCGCACTGCACAGTCTCAAGGCTCAAGCCTCAACTTGATCCCTTTAACTACATAATTGTGAAATTACTTAGGCTCCTCTCTCCTCCTGAATTGTACAATAGGCTGATCCAATGTCCATTCCCTCAACCTATCACTCTAAGCTCCCAAATTGCACATTTTTCTTCCCCATCCCACCCTTAACTGTGCACTATGCAGTCTCAAGGCTCAAGCTCACCCCTGACTGCTTGAACTATACAATTTTGGAGTTATTGAGCCTCTTCCCCAACCTATCATCCGGTTTCGGCTCAGTCAGTGGACCAATATGCACCATATTAGATTATGGATTTATCAGACTGATATCATTTTGACATGAGTGGATTTTAGACACAGGTACTCTATCATGCTATGGCAAGATGATGAAGAAGGAGATGGAGAAGGAGGAAACACAAGAAGACACATATGGAGTTGAAGAAAAAAGATGATCATCATGCAAGAAGATGAAGGAACACCAAACTCTAGTAGAAGGTTAAGATCAAGATCACATGGAAGCCTACTCATCTTCAAGTCATAAGGAGTAGGAAGAAGAAGAACATGTACCATCTTTTGGAGAAGACACAAAGAAAGAAGTGGAAAGAAGGAAAACTTGGCACTGCCACATCATCATGTAGTTCATGTCATCAGTGTCATGTCATGTCCTATCACAAGTCATGATATGCCACATCATTATTGTGGATTATGTAAATACCTGTTCGAAATGTATTGTAAAGTGGAATTCAAAAGGACACATTCAAAATATGAAGAATCATGTAAGGTCGAAAATTCATAGGAAGTAAAACAGTCATGAGGGTAGTCAAAGAGTCACAAGGAAGGTGAAGCATCACCTCTTGGTTATATATACACCCTCATTGTATGATCAAAGGAATTTTCACCTTGGCTCCTCCTGCAAGGCATTAGAGATATAAGCTAGTTCTTTTGAGGAGAAAGGAGTGGCTCCAATGCCCCACTATTGGAGCTAGTGGTGTTCATTGTATACATGTGTCTAGGAACTTTTACTTAATATAAGAAGCCCTATGGGCCAACACGTTCTTCATGCATGGATTATGGATATTTTTAAGACTATTCTATGAATGTTTGTGATTCATGTTTTCTTTCATTTTTGCTAAAGTAGTTTAACTATTTTGGTTATTTTGGTAATTATCATATTGAGAGTGTGTTGTAATTTATATTCTCATTGTCGCATCCTCGTAGACTATTCCGCTAGATATTAAATAGATCCTCTTCATTACATGGATTGCATCACTTGTCGCATCTCTATCGACTATTCCTCTTGATTTTGTACAAATCCTTATCATTTATGTGTGTCTCTACTAGGGTGGTACTACTACCTCTCTATTAGAGTTTCACTTTTCCTCCGCTCTACAGTGAAATAACTTTGACATGCATATGATCAAACACTCACCAGGCACACCCCCATTTATTTTTGAAGGCACATTTTCATTCCTCTCTCTTGTTGACAGTTAGAGCTGAGGCATATATTTAAGATAACTGGAAACTGGGCCAAATTGTAGATGGGGATCCTATCCCAAACGGTGTGAGGTCTAATTGGGGCCACATATCGGGGATACCCCTTGAATGTTGGTGGGTCCAACACCATCAACATTCTGGCGCTAGAAGGAGGGCCATATCACAATATGAGCCAGTTGAATTTGTTTTGAACCTCTTATATAAAATGGTTCATCCTCAAATCTTACTCCCGGGGTGTTTCTCTAATTTATCCATTTATCAATTTTCAATCCTCGATGAGCCTCTCTATCTCAATTAAAGTTTCATGGTGAGGATCGGACATCAATAACCATGCACATTTATGATTTCCTTAAATTTTTTCAATCTTACGAAATCAGTGATGAAGAATTTCTTGTGTGTTTTTCTTCCTCACCCTTGAAGTACATGTTAATCAATAGTGTCATACCTTACCACCTACCTCCATCCATTATTTCCATCATTTCCTCAAGTATCTTTATCAAGCATTTGATAGGTAAAATTCCTGAGATGTTTGTAAAAGGATCAATAACTTAAGAATGAAGCCTAATGAATCAACTGAGGATTTTTTTTATCGATTCATTTACCTTTGTTATTAATTTCCTGAAGAAGATTTGGATCGAGATTTCCTAAGACTAGATTTTGAGCATTTGATTCTTATGTCTTTACACGGTGAACCTGAACCCTTTGATTTTCCTACTTCCCCAACTCTTGTGAATCATGAGCCACCTCTAATTTCAGAGGAAGAATTTATTGCTCCTTTTGTTCTTTGTCCTCCTCCTTTTCCAGTTTCAATGAGGACGCCTCTATGCAATGCTAATAAAGTTGGAAAATATGCAGATCAAGTTCCTAATCCATTTTCTCACTCTCCATCCATTTCTCATAACTCAGACTCAATGGAGGAAATCCCAGAATGGCTCATGAAGCCCATGGTGAAGGCAAAATTCCAAATTCCGCAAAATGATATCAATATTCATAACTCCAGTCTCCAATCTGGTTTAGATTTCTATTATCCTCCATCATATGCATGCCATGACTCATTTTACTGTGATCCACCCGATCAATCTTCTCCACCAACTATTTTTTCACACTCTCTCGATGTTCGAGTTGTTGGTTCAAATTGTGATCAGGTACAAGGCTGTAACATTACACAAGCAGAGGAGTAGGGAAGTGAAGGTGCTTTCAATATTTATTCTATTTTCCAATATCCTCCAAGTGAAGATGATGCACTTCCATTCTTAGATGATTTTCAATCAACTAATCTCAGTAGTGAATCAAATGTAATCAATTCTTGTGATCAATTCATAGCATTGGGAAATAATCATTATGATGACAATGATCCTATTGATGTATGCGATGATGAATGCCCAAGTGCCCCAGCTAATCTTTCATTTTCTCATAAAGATTTTAATTTAGATATGGAATTAGATTCGGTCAAAGAAAAATTTCTTATTGAAAATTCCCCTTCATCTCACTATTCCTTGTGCTATACTATTTGTGATGCATCTACTTGCGATGAAGGTACTCCATGCTCTTCAAGTTCTTCATCCAATGAGTTGAATTCTCAATTTACACAAGGTGGTGAGATTATCCATGATAAAAATAAAAACAATCAAATCATTGAGTACTCTTTCCTTCCCTCATCATCTCTTCTCTTGCATGAAGACAACTCTCCAAACCAACTTGCTCATGATTTTTTTTATTCATGTATCTTTAGATTTGCAATCAAATGAACCTTTCAACTTGAGTAATCTAATTGTTGGAGTCGTAAAATCTGATCAAATTAGTGATAGAAATGGTTGTCATCCGGTTAATAGAAAATTGAAAAAAGACCCAATAATTTGAATAGAGATGATGGCTGGAATATTAGTAGAAGTTGGGTCCCTGTCTTGTCCTCCTAGTTTTTTTTTTTTTTTGGACCCCGAGAATATGAAGGGTGTTTACATTATCCCATGCTCTTGTGGGTCCCTATCTTTTGAGATTGGTCACTCGATTAATCAAATGATTCGTGAGCATGTTGCTGACATCAAGCATGGCAGGACCTGCTCCTATGCTTTGGCGGAGCATGCAGCTAAATCTAAGCATCACATCTGCATTGAGGAGGCCCAAGTCGTTGCTAAGGTTAGTCATTTTCATCATCGTAAATTGAGTGAGGCCCTAGAAATTAAAAAAAGAGCCAATAATTTGAATAGAGATGATGGCTGGAATATTAGTAGAAGTTGGGTCCCTATCTTGTCCTCCTAATTTTTTTTTTTTTTTTTTAATCTATGTAGGTATTGGCATCCTTTTTATAGTATTTGTTGTTGATTTATTTTTCATTAGAGTTTATTTTCTCGATCCTTCGTGGTTTTTTATGTATTTTATCATCCTATTCGTTCTTAAATCCTTTTATTATTTTTGTTATTTGTTTAATGGGCCTGAACCCCATATTTTATTATTGACCCCATTTTATTTTTTGA
>APFE030331645.1:30233-40389 GCA_000404065.3 Pinus taeda | reverse complement strand
ATATATCCAAAGAAAAATAATCAATAAATAAAATGGGGTCAACAATAAAATATGTGGCTTAGGCCCATTAAATGAATAACAAAAATACTAGAAGGAGTTAAGAACGAATAGGGTGATAAAATACAGAAAAGCACGAAAGATCAACTAAATAAACTCTAATGAAGAATAAATCAACAACAAATACTATAAAAAGGATGCCAATACCTACATAGATTAAAAAAAAAACAAAAAAACTATGAGGACAAGACAAGGACCTAACTTCTACTAATATTCCAACCATCATCTCTATTCAAATTATTGAGTCTTTTTTCAATTTCTAGGGCCTCCCTCAATTTTCGATGATGAAAATGACTAACCTTAGCAATGACTTGGGCCTCCTCAATGCAGATGTGATGCTTAGATTTATCTGCATGCTCCGCCAAAGCAGAGGAGTGGGTCCTGCCATGCTTGATATCAGTAACATGCCCACGAATCCTTTGATTAATCAAGCGACCAATCTCATCAATGTAGGGAGTCCCACAAGAGCATGGGATAATGTAAACACCCTTCATATTCTTGGGGTCCACTGGGTCTTTTACAAATCTGAGGGAGCTCTGTATGGTATTTAGAGGCCGAAAGGTTGAAACCACCTTATGCTTCCTTGGGATCCTTGCAATCTTGTCAGTGGTCCCTTAGATAAAACGAAAATAAACACCAGAAAATCGATCCTTGGTATCTTTCTTAGTACTAGGACCTTTTTCAGCTTTGAGGAAAGCCTTAGTACATTGGTGTCTGCTATACCTATTATTAAAGAAAACACTTAAGAGATGTTCTTTCTCTTCCTTGAGATGGTTCTCATGAGAAACTCTTAAAGCTCTAGTTGTTAAGGTGTTGAGAACACCAAGCTTTTGAGCTAGGAAATGATGAGAATTAGCATGGACATATTCTTTCGTATGAGTTTTCTTACGATATACCTAATGAGAGAAAGAGCCATTATCATTCCTTGAGAGGAGGACATCAAGGAAGGGAAGACTACCATTACATTCAAATTCCATGGTGAACTTTATGGAACTAGATTTATTGTTAAGATGGAGGAAAAATAGTTCCAACTTTTCTTTGCCATGGGACCAAATGACAAAAGTGTCATCCACAAACCTCGTCCACAACTTAGGCAGAAGATGAGAAGAGTTTTTTTTTAATCTATGTAGGTATTGCCATCCTTTTTATAGTATTTGTTGTTGATTTATTCTTCATTCGAGTTTATTTTCTTGATCCTTCATGTTTTTATGTATTTTATCACCTTATTCATTCTTAACTCCTTTAGTATTTTTGTTATTTGTTTAATGGGCCTCAACCCCATATTTTATTGTTGACCCTGTTTTATTTATTTGACTATTTTTATTTGGATATATATATATATATATATTATATTATATATATATATTATATATATATATTTATTTTTTCCCAAAGAAAAAATTGAACTTTTTATAAACAGAATAAAACGTTATATAGCATATGCCAGAGCATTCTGTTTGCTGTATGATTGAGCGTCATAAAACTCTGCAAGAAGAGGCTACTCTTCTTGTCCAAAACTAAGAGAGATAGGGATCCCTGAGAAAATGTGAGCCTCCTCATAATGAAGAAGATAGCTCCTGTCCGTAGAACCATCAAAAAAGAAACACAATTTTTCATATGTTGTATATCCATGACAAAAACAACAACGAGCATCTATTTCCCGGGTCTCCTCTTCCAAGGAAAAACAACCCAAACAGAAAATAGATGCACAAGTCATGCTAAAGAACAAGAAACAATTTTACAAAAAGAAAACCATTTATGTTGTTTACAAAAAGAAACGACTTTGACAAGCCTGCTAAGTCTCTAGAAATATATCAGTCTATGAGTAAGGAGGCTGATCCGAGACATGGATCTCTCCATTGTTCTCCTCCACTATCTCCAACTGCCCAAATCTTGTTGTAAACCTTCTTTAGAAAGCCTGTCCGCTGAATTGTTGAGCTCCCTGTATATGTGGAATAGAGAGAAAACATTAAACGTAAGCTTTAGTTCTAAATATCTTCTAATAAAGGTCTCAAGATATAGTTTTGACATCTACATTGCTCATTAGCCCATTTAATAACATTTAAAGAATTCCCAAAAATCTGAGCTGTGAAGATGTTCCCGTGGATAAGCCAACATAAGAGCAGCATTAGTGCAGATAACTCTGCAAAGTTATTTGAGCCAGTGCCTAAACCCACGAATGCTTTTGGCATCTGTCTTTCATTTAGATGAATGACCAATCTTGCTCCTTCTTTATTTTTCTGAGAAGCCCCATCAAAATAGGCCCATGGAACTCCTTTCTTGATTTTTTCCTCTCTAACCTGTCTGGGATTCCTCTCCTCTTCTAAATCGGGGATGTTTGAGTAAATAGATGTACATTATATGGTAATTGACTCAACAAAGGTTTCCTTATCCAAAAAGATGCATCTATTTCTGGCAATCCAAATGCCCCACGAAATGATTGGAGGTAAATTCCGCAATTTCCCATCTGGATATAAGCACCACCATTTGTACCATACATCAAAGATGTTTTCCCCCTCCCAAGCTACCGGTTTTTGAATGAGCTTCTCAACCTCCACCCACACTTTTTTCACTACCAGACAATCTATAAATAGATGCCTTATAGTTTCAAAATCATTTTTGCATAAAGAACATCCCCCCAGCCCTGACTTATACCTAGATTGGAGGATATCCAATCTAGGGACTTTTCCTTTTAGAATACACCAGAAGAAGAGTCCAGCTTTTGTAGGGCATTTTAACTTCCATAATGACTTTGCCCACCATTCTGGATCTCCCCATCCTTTCTTTGACATGAGGAACTTGTACCCAAATTTTGGAGTGTAGGATCCAGAATCAGCATGGGCGCACACTAGGTGATCTGGTTTGTCTTTAAGTCTTACATTTGATTTGGAGAGTTCTTGGATGTAGACCTTCCACTTGTTCCACCAATGGGGCCGAAGATCCAATTCCTCTCCCGATTTCCATGCTTGTCCCCAGATTGTTGAATGACCAATTTTCTCTGCCTGATTTAGGAAAAGAATTCCTTTGGATTCTAGGTGCCTGATAAGACCTCGGGATAGAGCAAAGTTCCCATTGCAACCACCCAAGGATCCCTTCCTATTAGAAGATTTTCCCCATTTCCAATCTTCCACGACAAACCTTGCTCAATAATCTTGAAGGCCTCTATAGTAGCTGTCCAAACCACCGACACATTCCCTCCTTTCTTATTGGGATTCCTTAACCAATCTTCTAAATGGGTAGGGGCAATGTATTTCCATTTCACCACTTTCGTCCAGAGATTTTCCATTTTAATGATTCTCCACCTTGATTTAGCTGCCAGGGAGGGTTTGAAAGCAGTGAGGTCTTTAATTCCCCACCCTCCCCATTCTTTAGGTCTTGCCACTTTCTCTGAGGCGACCCAAGGGAGCACTGAATCCTCCTTTGATCCTGCCCAGAGAAATATGCTACAAATCCTTCTTATCCTTTCCCATATTCCTTTAGGTACCCAAGTCAATGTCCCCCAGTAAATTGGAATTGCTAAGAGGACTGATTTGATTAAAGTTAGCCTTCCTACTCTGGAGAGCCACTTGAAACTCCAATGAGATATTCTGGCTTTAATTTTAGCTAGTAGCCAATTCCAATCCTGTTTCCTATAATTATTTGATTTCAGCCAAAATCCCAGATATTTGAAAGGATCTTTGATTTTATAAACATCAAAAGGAAGAATTGAGGTGATTTTTCTTTTCTCCTGCCTATTAAATCCTTCCAAAATTAGCTGAGATTTCCTATAATTCACTTGCATACCTGTAGATTTCATGAATAGCTCAAGAATCCTCTTGAGTTCCTTGATTTCTGACATATTCCCATTACTGAAAAGTAAGATGTCATCAACAAAGAGAAGATGTGAGTTGAACAAATTGACTGCAACTTCTAAACCTTTTACAGTTCCTTCCCTTTTGGCTTTCAGAATTAATTGGCTCAACCCTTTTGCAACGAGAAGGAAAAGCAAAGGAGAGAAAGGGCATCATTGTCTTAACCCTTTTTGCCCTTTGGAGAAAGAAGAGGCTACTCCATTAATTAGGACTGCAAAACTAACACTGGTGATACACCTCATGATCCAATTTATAAATTCAACTTTGAAGCCTAGATGTGTTAACAACATCTTGAGATAGGTCTAGTTGATTCTGTCATAGGCTTTTGATTGACTTGTGTATATTTTTGTTTTATTTTATTTATTTTTCCATTAATTATTTTTAATTTTTTTATTTTATTTCTATTAGTTATTTTATTTGTGAAATGATCTTGTCTCGATTAGGGTCTTCACTCGTTTTTATAATTTTTGACTCTCCTCCTTTAAAGTTTGACTTTGATTATTTATTTTAAATATTATTTCTCAAAAACTAGTTGTTTAATATAGCAGTTACTTATTAATATTTGTTTTTAATAAATCAGTAAACTAATATCACAATTTAAATATTATTTTTCAAAAACTAGTAATATTTGTTTTTAATAAATTAATTTAAATATTATTTTTCAAAAACTAGCCGTTTAATATAGGCATTACCTATCCCCTAATCGAGGTGTGTGCTCGAGTACACATGTCAGGGATGGTAGTGAGGCCAAATAAGGGACGGGTACTACCCACCGCATCCCACATGCTCATCGCGATGGGTGTGGTGGCCTCCCTCATGACAATTGACAGAAGGCAGGGGAGAAGTGGCAGTCAGTGCCAGGGTAGTGAATGAGGTGGGAAGGATAAGCCAGGAGGGGTGATGGGACAGAGAAAGGAGGACAAGGATTATGAAAGCAGGCAGGTTGGTGGGAAGAGCATAGTTGATACGGGAGGAAGGAGAAATGACGTTGCAAGCCATGGAAGCGACTAGTAAAGACCTCAACGCATCATCTTCGGGTATGTTAACTGGCCTTACATGCCCATTGCAATGATTTCTGTGTTATTCCATGGTTGGGGGGTGAGGAAACAAACCAAGGAGGGGAATTGGGGTAAAGGCTAGGGAGACCACTGCATGATGGGAGGGACGGGAAACGGGTCAGAGCCAGAGACTGGCACAGGGAGAGATAAGCGAGGATGGGTCCTTGAGAAACCACCCATAATTAAGCATGATAGCTGGATTACCAGGGAGGGAGGGGAGGATGTAGATAAGCATGAGCAAGGAAAGGAAATTCGGCTTGGTAGAGAGGATCGAAAGTAGGACAAGACAGAGCGGCGAGGGAAGGATATATGAGAGGGAGTGATGGTAACCTGGCTCTATGGGCTAATGATGAGCATCGTAAGCATAATTCGAGTCGAACGCGAAGATATTACCGCCAAGAGAAGGGGAGAGATATTCCAAAACTAGAAAGATGGAGAGGCTACTGCATGGCAAGGGATGGGCGCTGATAATTTAGCCAAAGGAGAGGCTCTGCATCCTTGGGTAGAGGGGCACTGGGGAAGAGGAAATTGTAGCTTGAAATGTGAGGGGAGGGGAATCAGCAGCAACCTGGAAAGGTATGAACCTATGCTCCATGAACTAACGTGAATTGTGTCTGAACACACTCACACAAAAGAAGTGATGGCTAGACTAGCACGTGGCAGAGAACGAGGCAGAAGGGGGAGGGAGTTGCCTAGAGTAGCAGACCTAAGCACCTCAAAACCTAGGCGTGGGAGGAAGCCAGTAGAATAGCTCATCAGTGAAGTGGAAAAAAAGTACAAGGTCAGAATGGATGCAGAGATCCGCAAGATTTTAGAAGATTGGGAGGAACATATAAAGGAGGAGGAGGAATCCGAAGAGGAAATGGAGACATAGCGAGAGGTAATCCTGGATCCTGGGAATACTAGGGGCAAACTCACGTAGTTTAAGAAGACATTATACTTGTACTGGCTCATGAAGAGCCTTCTGGGGAAGGCCATGGAGAAAATATCAATGGGGATGGCCATGACCCTACAGGACATGCCCAACTACAAGAAGGACATGCGAACCATTCAATTCTAGCTATGCAAGCAGGACATTCACCTAGATCATGTTCAAAGGAACATCCCTTGTATTATCGAGGTGGCGGACATGCTCAACCCGGAGACTCAGCCAAAGACTTGGCTCCAGTGGACTCAGCCTCAAAAGATCAAAAGGAATAGTCAAGTTCGAGGATGCTTTTTTTGTTTCTTGTAGATAGCATTTACTTTTACTGATGTATGCTTATGATAGATAGACACTTAGACTCTTATCATGATATAGATACATATATAGCTTGGGTAGATCACCTGAAACTACATTATTTTTAGATGGCTTATAACGAGAATAGGTGGCCAACAGACTTGGTTTCCCACTGGGCAAGTTGAGGCCACCTATCTCACATATGTGGTGTAAAATTGTCTTTTATAAATAGAAAATAGAAGGTCCTACCAAGCTTTACAAAAAAAAATATAGCAGTTACCTATTAATATTTTCAATAAATTAATAAAATAATATCATTATTTAAATATTATTTTTCAAAAACTAGTCGTTTAATATAGTTGTTACTTAATAATATTTGTTTTTAATATATTAATATTATAATTTAAACAGTATTGTTCAAATATAGTCGTTACTTGAAATTATGTCTCTACATTGCTCTCTATCTACGCCTTTGCCAGGGTCTACCTCTTCATTTGGTCCTGATGATGAACCACACTTGTTGGTTCGAATCGTGTCGGCCAAAAAATTTTCTCATGTGATTTCTACAGAAAGACTTTGTTTAATTCATTATGGATCACAGAAGCTTGAATACAGATAATACTGAACTCATCGAAATCAGCGAAAGCAGCCATCCTCACACCATGCATGATCTGGTTCAATCTGTCGAAGGAAATTTTACAATCCTTGAAAGTTTTGGGACTTTCCTGAGAGTTGAGGCACTTCAACTTCCGTTGATGGTTATGTCAGGTTCTCACAAGTCTGGCAAGACCCTTGAATTCAGTTAGGTCTAGCTTTCTGCACAAAGCTCCTCCTTCTGCATGTTTTCGCTTGATGTAAATTCTTTCTTGAAGGATATTTGGCATTGTAGATATGATCTCTCGATCTTGCAACATTTGATTTTGATCAGATTCAAAATGATTCATCTTCATGTGAATCTCCTATATCAAACGCAGGTTTGGAATATGTATCTATCATAGACTCATGGAACTGTGAATTTTATTATTCTAAAGATTATCTTTAGCCAAATGATTCATACTTGTCACACTCTTTGGAAAAAAAATTAGTTCTTGATCCTTCTTGTGAATATCTTGATGCCAATCCTTTTCTTTATTGCACTTGAAATCCTCTCTAGCATCAGTGAGTGCAAGGATTATTTGATGAATGAAATTATTCTTCACTTGTTTTACCTTGACCAGTTTCATGTGTTTGTTATACTAGCATTCCTTTTGACTTTGTTTGATGATTACGATGCTAGTGTTCTGGTGTAGTGTGTAACCGGTCACAAGAAAATGATTTCATACGCTCATCACATAAGTAAGATGATTCTATTATGTAGACCATTCGTGGAATTGTTCAATTTGATTTATATTTGGTAATTAGGAACTAGGAATCTCATGCTTTAATCAACGTATCTGATCATGATTCTATTTTTTATGACTGTCATTTAACTTACTATTTTCCCATCAACACATCCAATGACATTCATTTTATATCCTTTGATTTTCATGAGTTAACATCTCACTATCCACGTACTTGTCAAGTGGTTGAGGCACTTCCGCACTCTTAGATGGTTATGTAAATTCCTCACTGTCCTGACACACTTTCTCGATATGATCATATTTGTTTTCCCTCACGAGATTCTCATTATAATCTCGTGGCTCTAATTGAAAATTCATCTTTTCAAATATTTCAGGGTTTTCAAGAGGATTGTTACGAATTGTACAATCCAATCGCTGAATGGTTGGAGTATACTTACTTGGCAAGATCCCACGAAAATAAAAAGTTTCAATATTCCTCATGCTTGCTAAATAATTTGATGTAGATGAAGACACATTTGCAAGAATCTTCTGAGGTTTGTTGAATGATGGTTCTCATTGAAAGGGTAAGAAAATAATCTGGTTAGAAGTAGTGGCTATGGCCTATGTCTTTTCTTATAGGTGAGACCTTCAGATTTTTGTGCAAGCTATTTAGGTTCTTATATTTCCTATTGCACATTATTTTATATTTTTTTTATCGATCATATCTTTGTGATTGTGGGTTGGGAACAATTATGCTGGCTACATTGGAAAATCCATTATATGTGACTGTGACCTTCTAGCCATTAGGTTAGGAGTAGGATTAGTTGCATCCTAGTTTTTCCTCCCTTGCACTCATCTCATGCTTGTTCTCTTTAGTCTCTCTTGTCTTCTTACTTATGTCTTGCATTATGTTTTAGTTTAGCCTCTTTTTCCTGTAATTTGGTTTGCTTTCATGTTTTATTGTTTCTTTTCTTTTTTGTTCCATCAGTAAGACCTTGCATGGATATTCTTTGTTGGCCCAAAAGGGCATGTGGAAAAACAAAAAAGGACTTTGTAACACTGCAACATTTGGCTAACTCTCTCTCCTTCTTCCCTGTCTAGGTTACATATTTTGGTCAATGATGTTCCGAGGGAAAATATGATCCTTGCGTTAAGAAAACCTTGTGTTGAACCTTGACCTCCATGTCTATTCTAGAAACCTCATACCTACACTCGGGTTTTTATGTTTCATTGTTTCAAGCTAATCCAATTAAGTAGAGAAGGACAACAGGAAAATCTAAACGAGAAAACCAATATCATAGGTCTTATATATGCTTCTCTGAAGAGACAACCTCTCCTGCTCTCAATAAGTCGAGATGCCTCTTCTGCCCATGAAATAAATAAGTGTCGATGCATAGTCCTATAGAAATAAATAAATAAAGGTGAAAGAAGAGAAACGATTCCTACACAAAGAGGTGAAGTAAGAAACTTCGTCGGGGTAATGTCCAGGCTCACTCGCAGCGGAGCAATGTTTGTGTCCCTGAACTAACTCCATTGGGGTAATATCCAGGCCTGCTAGCAGTGGAGCAACACTAGAAATGAAAAACTATACTCTGAAAATATAAAGCTCGTGAACTTCATCAGTCTATCCTAATTTGAAACATTATGTGATCATTGATCTTCTATTTTTGTTTATCCAAGTAATGTTATGAATGGGACTATGTTTAAGCAGGAGGTAAGTGGGGAAGCCACGGAAATCTCAATGATGAATCAATACTTCCTAAAGAACTAGACCCTACACAAAATAATTGACTGAGGTAGAGAAGATGGAGTTCTACCAGTGTGTCGCCAAGTGTTTTCACTGTGACAAAAACCCTCCCAAATTTTGCGTACACTCAAATTTTGGAGCCCACTATGGAACTTGCAATTGTTCGTTATATAGTCACTTCTTGGTTGGTTGATGCTTTTGTGCTCCCTACTTGGATTGAAAGTGTCGAAGTCACTTGCTCACACATGATCAGTCCACAACAAGTTCATGAGCACATATTTTTACAAAATCTTGGACAAGCATAGCATGTTCCATCAAGACTATGCCTTTGCAATGTTCAATCCATGTCGACAATCAGTTTACACTAAAAATGACAATTTCTCTCATTCTAGCTGCATTTGTATGTTGAAAATAATACTGAGAGGGGGGGTGAATCAGTATTATCTAGTCCTTTTAACAATTCTTCCTTATTTATACTTTGAATTATTTTTGCATATCAGTACCATAAAACAATGAGCATGAACAAGAAAAACAGACAATCACATCAAAGAACACCAGATATAAGGTGGAAACCCAATGTGGGTGAAAACCACCTGCTGCAATATGTCTCTATCCTCTTTCAAATTAGAAACTCCTTTTACAATGGTCTTGTACTAGTGCAGTCCTTTACCAGTACGCAGGCTGCAACCTGCAAAGAGCTACAACTCTCTCTCGTTTTCCAGTCTCTCCTGGAAGGGAGCTACAACCCCCTACTTCTTTTCTTTCAAGTACCACTTTTCATAAATTTTCAAACTGGATCCATAAATATCAAATGATCATCAAGTACCAGTAAGTCACCCAGATAACCAGATCCACAATAACAGAAAACTAAACCCAGAAAACCTTCTGTGGCGTCTCCTGTGGCG
>APFE030331645.1:8796-22859 GCA_000404065.3 Pinus taeda | reverse complement strand
GCGCTCGAGAGATCACCCTTCACAGATTCGCTTTCCACTTCACTTTCATATAGATCAAGCTTTTGAAACAATAACCCAATATTTCAGATCTTAAGATATTCAACCCAAAAGCATAAACAAGCCAAATGATCTCCTTTGCTTTATATAGGCAAGCTCTTCCTCAAATCATGGACCAATACCACGGGCCAAAACCATAACAAACCAATACCATCAACTCAATACTAGGGATGAACACGTCTGTCGAGATGCCATGGTCCAAAAACCATAGGTTCAAATTCCAAGGACTAACTACCATGGACCAAAGGTAAGTTTTCCCACATGAAATAAACTTTTCTCTGCATAAAATTCTGTGAACTTTTCTTCACATGAAATAAACTTTTATAAACTTTTCTCTGCATAATTTTGTGAACTTTTCTCCTGCGTACTTCTTAATTCTCATCATATTGAGAGCCATGCCATGGGTGTTTCCATCAAGTACAACATCTGTTACATATAACCATACCAGAAACATAATGCCAACATTGTACTTCCATTTTGGTGAATTTTGCAAATTGTCGCTTTCGCACACCTTTGTTTTCGCAAGTGTCATTTTCATGTTTTCGGTTGTCGTTTTCACCTGAATTCACTATAACTAGTGTCATTTTCATGTTATCTATGCTATGGTATGTGTTACTTTCACTGTCATCCACATATCGCAACAGTCATTTACACTTTAGAAATTGGTGTATTTTCACATATTGGTTGTTGCACAATATATATATGCTTGTTTTGGTGGTTTCAAGGGGTTAACTTTGTATGAATGAGTTGGTCTGACCATGTAAACATCAATCACACTCATTCCCAAAGTTCTTAGCACTATCACACAAGTGTCGTCATGATTGTCGCAAAGTGTACCTTTAGTGTCGCACTTGTCATAAAGTCGTCACAAGGTTGTCTCATTGAGGGAAATATGTTCATTAACATGTTCCAGATGATCTATGTTTTTTTTCATCAAAGTATTTCAAGTGAGTGATCATATTCAAGCCATATCACTATTCACATCAGTCTCTTTGGTCCCACATTTAGCCAATTTTTAGAAATTCCCTAGCAACCAAGCCACATCTGGCCTTCCTCAACTGCACACTGCATATTTCTAACCCTCAAGCTACGTTCTTGTCCCTTGACAATGTGCAATTCATAGTTCATGTTTCCCAGGACTACTACATTGCACAGTTCCAGTGCTCAAGCTTGACCTTGCCTCCCAGAATTGTGCAATTCATCCTCCCAGCCTAGCCTTAACTGTGCATTACATAGTCTATACCCTCAATATCATCCTTGAGCTCCTGAAATGTGAAACTATACCATGGACCATCCTCCTCTACCTCCCAGAACTATGTAGTTTTCCCAAGCAATGCAAAACCCCGTAGCTAAGCTTACTGAGTCAAGAAACTGTGCATATTGTCTCCCTAGTCTTGCTTGAACTGTGCACTACACAGTCTCAAGGCTTAAGGCTCAACTTGAGCCCTTGAAATTCACAATTGTGCAATCATTTGGGCTCCTCTAACCTCCTAAACTACACAATAGACGGATCCAGTTCCCATTCCCTCAGCCTGTCACCCTGAGCTCCCAGACTGCGTATATTTCTTCCTCAACACAGCTTAAAATATGCACTACATAGTCTCAAGGCTCAATCTCACCCCTAAATGCCTGAACTATGCAATTTATCAGTTATTGGGGCTCTTTCCCATCCTATCATCCGGTTCTAGCTTAGTTAGTCGATCAATATGCACCATCTTAGATTAGGGGTTTATCGGACTGATATCGTCTTAACATGAGTGCATTACAAACAAAGGTACTCTATCGTGCTATGGAAAGATGATGAAGGAGGACATGGAGAAGGAGGACATGCTAGAAGACACATATGGAGCTAAAGAAATAAGATGATCATCAAGCTAGAAGATGAAGGAACACCGAACTCTAACAGAAGGTGAAGATCAAGATCGCATGGAAGACTCCTCATCTTCAAGTCATATGGAGGAGGAAGAAGAAGAACATGTACAATATTTTCGAGAAGACACAAAGAAAGAAGGAACAAGAAGGACATCTTGGCACTGTCACATCATCATGTATTTCATGTCATCAATGTCATGCCATGTCCTGTCACAAGTCATCATATACCACATCATTATTGTGGATTATGTAATTTCCTATTTGAAATGTATTGTAAAGTGGAAGTCCAAAGGACACAATCATAATATCAAGAGTCATGTAAGTTCGAAAATTCACAGAAAGTAAAACATTCACGAGGGTAGTCAAAGAGTCACAAGGAAGGTGAAACATCACCTCTTGGTTATATATACACCCTTATTGTATGAGCAAATGAATTTTCACCTTGGATCCTCCCGTAAGGCATTAGAGAGAGAAGATGGTTCTTTTGAGGAGAAAGGAGTGGCTCCATTGTTCCACTATTGGAGCTAGTGGTGTTCATTGTATACATGTGCCTTGGAACTTTTACTTAATATAAGAAGCCCTATGGGCCAACACGTTCTTCATGCATGGATTATGGATATTTTAAGACTATTCTGTGAATGTTTTTAATTCATGTTTTGTTTCATCTATGCTAAAATAGTTGAACTATTTCGGTTATTTTGGTACTTATCATATTGATAATGTGTTGTAATTACTATTACTATTATCACATCCTCATAGACTATTCCATTGGATATTAGATAGATCCTCCTCATTATGTGGGTTACATTGACTGTGGCATCTCTGTGGATAATTTTTCTTGATGTTGTATGAATCCTTCTCGTTTATGTGTGTCTATACTAGGGTGGTACTACTACCTCTCTCTTAGAGGCTCAATTTTCCTCCCCTCCACAGTGAAATAAATTTGACACACATATGATCGAACACTCACCAAGAACACACCCCTTGCTTTTCAAAGGCACATTTGCATTCCTCTCTCTTGCTGACAGTTAGAGCCAAGGCATATATTTAAGATAAACGGCAACGGTGCCAAATTTCGGATGGGGCTCCTATCCCAAACGGTATGAGGTCTAATTTGGACCACATATCGGGGAAATTCCTTGAATTTTGGCGGGTCCAGAACCATCAACACAACCAAAGGAGTTTTGGGGAGAATAATAAAATATGTCACTCCCTTAGAGGCAAGACTTGGAGATGTAGTCCATACTAGATGAACTTCGTTATCAATTGGTTTTGTCCTTATTTTATTCTTGTTTCAATATTTTATATTTCATTTTAAATCAGAGCTTCATTTAAAGTCTTCATTCTTGATTTAATTATTATGTTCGTTTAATTTTTTATCATTCACAATTAAACATTTTTACAAGCTAAGTCACTTTAAAAGATCCTAGATCAAGCCTAGATCATAGATGCATAGTCTCAGTGAATATGGCTTCAAGAACTATATTTTTGGATTTCCCTTGTCCATTATCTTGTGGATAATATGGAGTGGATTTGCAATGTCTGATTTTATATTTCTCCATGATCTTCTTAACAAGCTTGAATGTGAATTGTGCACCCTGCTATGTTACAATTTCTTTTGGTACACCAAAACAACTTAAAATATCCTCATAAAAAATTTAACAAAAGCATTTTGAGTCACAAAATTTGGTGGCTTAGAATCCACCCATTTAGTAACATAATTAGTACAAACAAGAATGTGCCTCTTTTTCTTGGATGGAGGATTAATGGGTCCAAAAAAATATAGAGCCCCTTTCTCAAAAAGCTATATTAGTACCTATTGTTGAAAATGAATTTCATTAGATTTGACATGTTTCCCCATCCTTTGAAAACTATCAGATATCTTGACATATTCCTTAGAATCCTTGAAAAGAGAAGGCCAATAATATCCCAAGAGAAGTACTTTGTATGCAATTTGTTTGTTAGAAAAATTTCCTCCACAAGGTTCATCATGACATGCTTTACGTATATTAGGTGTCTCATGTTCTCAAACACATATTCGAACGATTAAATATGCTCTCGTTCAATAGAGTTCTCCTTCTATCCAAGAATAAGGTGAATTAGATTTGATAACTCTTTTTCTTTCTTTTGTAAATAGTTGAGGAAATTTTCCAATATCCAAATAATTAGTGATATATACAAATCAAGGAGATTTAGTATATATTTCAAAAATATGTTCATCTGAAATTTTATCTACTATAGGGATTATAGTATTATCATTTTGCATCCTGGCAAGAAAATCAACAACGGTTTTTTTTCTTTCCTGGCCTATATAAAATGGTAATATTAAATTCCTATAGTAATAAGGGCCATTGGTTGATTCATATGGTATCTAATAGCAGAATGATCACTGTGAATAAAAGTTTCATATCTAGTAATTTAGTGTCTAAACTTATTGATAGCATGAACAACTACCAAGAACCCCTTTTCTATGACTATGTAATTCAACTCTGTGGGAGTTAATTTTTTTCTTATAAAATATATTGCATAAGGAGTTAGATATTCTCGTCCAAATACAACCCCTAAAGCTATGTCTAAGGCATCAATAGAAATATGAAATGGAAGTGACCAATTTGGCCCTCTTAAGATGGGTGCCTCAAAAAATTATATGTTAACAATCAAAATCCCAATGAAATTCACAATCTTTGGCGAGAAATTTAAAAAGTGGTGAAGCAAGTTTTGTGAATTTTTCTATAATCCTTCTATAATAACCTGTGAATCTAGAAATAGATTTGTTCACCGAAATACAAAAAAATTTCAAGAGATTCAACGCCTGACCAAAGGATGGAGCTGCAGTGCCTGTCTAAAAAGGGTTAGGGTTTTGCAGTTGATTAGCAATTAGCGACATGCCTGCACCCTACCTACGCCATACCTACCTTAACTGTTGCCATGTGGTACTTCCGGCTAGCTACATCGCGGTGGCTCCCGTAACCTGACCAAACAAACCGTAATGGTGTTGTAACCCCATCCTCCGCCCTGCTTCCTGCATACCTATTGATTTTTGACATCCCATTGCGGCGACGGTTACGATAGTCCTGGAGGCAGCTGGCGAAGAACATCTCTGAATAGTCATGGAGCTAGACCTAGTGGATTACTCGAAGGACCTATTGGAGGATGTTGACATTTGGACAACTCCTCACTCTTCCACGGAAGACATCCTCCCCTTCTGTTGCGATCTAACGGCTACCATTGCTAGTCTACCCTCGATCTCGGGACCCTCCTTCTCCACCGTGACCTTCTCTGAGCCTCCTTTGGTATGGCCGGTTCCACCCTCCCCACTGCAGTCACCTTCCATTGTTAACTTTGTGTCTGTCTTCTTCCACCCTAACCCTGCAGCTGAAAATTCGCATAACCCCCTCCCCCCCGAACTTGACAGCTCTCTAAGCTACCCCCCAAGACACCTGAATTCGGGTTAGGGAGACCCTCAAGCCACAACATTTGCGGCTCCACCATCTAGTAGCTACTTGGCAGCTCCCCCACTTTTGGAACCTATCCATGTGGCTGACCATTTCAGCTTTGATAACCCTCCCTCAAACCCTACTCAGCCAGAGGATCGATCGGACACCCCTGAAGATGCTGCTAGACCTATCAAGAAGCAAACATGCTTCAAATCCAAAGATGAAGATGTAATTATTAGGCTAGGGGAAGATATATAGTGGGGCGACACCAAGGACACAGTGGACCCTGTGATGGTGGGAAGGATCTATGGTAGAAGCTACACAATGGCTAGACTTAAGTTATGGACCTCTGAGGTATGGGTGCATTACCTGGCCGACCTTCCCTTTGTTCAAACTTTTGTTAGGGGTTGGTTCGCTCTACGCTTTGCAAGAGCCGACCGCACAAATTGGGTTTGTCGATGGAATCCTCTTTTTTGATCCAGAAAAAGAACAAATAGGAGTAGGCCTATCTGGGTTCGGCTCCCAGGATTACCCCTGCAATTCTGGTCGGAGGATATTTTCCATCACATTAGCAACACACTTGGAACCTATCTAGAGCATGATAGGTCTTATCTAGCTATTGGCATGATGGCATATGTTAGGATTCTGGTTCATCTGGACACTGGGGGGGTGTCCAGGAGCATATCACATTACAATGGAGAAATTTCTCCCAGCAACAACCCCTGGATTACCAAGGAGTCTCATTTCACTGCAAACGATGTAACAAGGTGGGACATCTATTCAAGGACTGCCCTTTGAATAGGAAGGTGAGAGAGGGAGAAAAGGTGAATGTAATTCCACAGAAAAGTTCACAATCTCAGGGTGCCCCCCCCCGGGTGAAGAAGCAACAAACTTGGCACAAACGGATGCATAGAAGGCACCTTCAAAGGAGACCAGGAAAAAGTAGGGAAAAGCACCCTTCGGTCCACCCTCTCCACCACTGACTAGAGAAAGGGCAGCTATTGAGGTTGCATTCTCCACGGGTATGTTGAATTCAACTTCCTCCTTTACTTATTCTACTGCTTCATCACATTGCATTGATACAAATACTGTTCAGCCCTCTATCCACATCAATAACTCTCCCATATATCTGGCTTGCCCCATTAAACCCTCTTCCCCCATCATCTCCTATACCCTGCCATCCTTTCCCGAGGACCCTCAAGCCATCCCCTCCATCCCTGCACCCACCCCTCCACCAAACCCTCCAGCCACCAAATATGCCCTTCACTCTCGGATTCAATCACAGGCCCTTGATACCCTGGGTATTGGCCTGATTTCCTCTCCCTCGCCTCTCAAGTAGCCTTGAGGCAGACCCTCCTCCTCATCTAAAGCCAAGCAACAAGTCGAGTAGGAGATTGCTGCTGGCAGACAACATTCCATCGATTGGGTACTTAGAGCAGTGAATACCCTTGTGCACCCTCCTCCATGAAGCTGCTATCTTTCAACTGTAGAGGGTTGGCTAGCCCTGACAAAAAATTATCCATGAGAAGATTATTTATATTTGAACCCTTTGATATCCTTTTCCTACAAGAAACCCTAGGACACGCTAGTGTCATCACTCACCTTCTTGAATCATGGCTACCTGGATGGACTTTTCACGCTCTAGAAGCAACTAGACGATCTGGGGGACTGGCTCTGGGAGTAAACACCCGCTCCATCAGAATCTATAACATTTGCGGAGGTTCAAGTCACTTAAGAGCAGATATATACTCTTATTAACTCGATACAAAGCTTAGGATTATTAACATCTATGGCCCCTGTCACAATAGGGAAGAATATTGGAACAGGCTGCTAAAATCTCACATCCTTCAAAAGGATAAGCTCGTTTTGGGGGGGGACCTAAACTTCTCCACTGGATTCATGGAATCATGGGGGCATAATGCACAAAGAGATAACCTCTTGAAATTCTTTGAGACCAGACTGGAGGAACATAATTTTATTGATATCCCCTCATCCAAAATTCAGCCTACTTAGAAAAACAACAGATTAGGCTAGGACAGCCTCTCCGGGAGACTAGATCAATTCCTCATCAAGGAGCACCTATTGAACATGGGCCAAGGAGTTAGACAGTGGGTTGGTTCAGGGGGCTTATCGGATCATAGGCCGATCTATTTGGAAATAAGAGGTGGTATGCAAAAACCAAAAGCTCCCTTCAAATTCAACTCTGCATGGCTAAGAGACACATAATACATCAGACTAGTCATCGAATTCTAGAAGGCTCACCCCCCTGCGTCAGGAAGGACAATCTCATAAGGTTTTGCAAAAAATCTAAGAGAACTAAAGAATCTCTCTAAAATATGGGCACACAAAAAGAGAACCCTGGAAGACCTTATCCTTAAGATGACTAAAGAGGCAATAAAGGCTTTCGAGAATGAACAAGGTGGGATATACTCTTCCCTTGAACACAAAGACCATCTAACCTCTCTTCTAGCTAAGAGGAGTCAAATACCCAAGGATAGGGAGGAAAGCTGGCGACTGAGAAGCAGGGCCATTTGGCTTAAGGAAGGGGATGATAATACCAAGTTCTACCACAAATTCACGAATGGGCGCAAAGCGATAAATACTATTTGGCAACTAGCAGATGAACAAGGTGAAATAGTGAATACCTTCCCCCGATTAGTAGCCTTGGCTACATCTCACTTCAGGAACATATACAAGGCCCCTCCAAATGCTACCCTAGCTGAAATCATGAGAAAATCTCAGTTATTTCCAAGGTTTTTTGACCAGGAGGATGCTTTGGAATTGACAAAGGAAGTCAACTTGGGAGAACTAGAAGCCACCCCAAAATGGTTTAAGCAAAACAAAAGCCCAGGCCCAGATGGAGGGAATGTGGAATTCTACCTGGCTTTCTTTGAAATTCTAGGAGGGGAACTCCTACAAGTTATTGAAGAATGAATATCTAGTGGAAGAATGTGTGAGGCCTACAACTCAACCTTCGTTGCTCTCATACCCAAATATGACAACCCTATCTCTTTCAATGACTTTCGGTCCATTTCCTTGTGTAACTGTATCTACAAGATCATTTCCAAGATCATAGCCAATCACCTCTGGCCGATCCAGTCTAACGACATCTTAGTTGAACAATTCACTTTCCTTCAGAATAGATAGATCCATGAAGCTATTGGAATCACTCAAGAAATCCTGCATTCTATACAGACTCAAAAGCTCAAAGGTATGGTCCTTAAAGTAGATCTCTCGAAATCCTTTGACAAAGTGAATTGGCTATATATTAGAATGATATTAACACACCTGGGTTTTCCATATGAATTCATAAGATGGAGTATGTGTTGCATTACTATGTATCATTCAGTGTTCTTATAAATGGGGCAGCCTCACCTTTTTTCACTCCGAGAGAGGCCTCAAGCAGGGATGCCCACTATCCCTGTTAATTTTCTTACTCATCATGGAGGGTCTCAGTTGTATCTTAAAGGAGGAACACCAGCAGGGTAGGCTAAAAGGTATCTGGATCATGGATGGATGCACATTGACGCACTTTCTCTTTGTAGATGATGTGATGTTCTTCCTTAATGGGAGTATTGGTGACTTGACTTCTCTTCTTAAAACTTTCTCTATTTTCCTATTGGCCACAGACATGATGGTGAACAATGCAAAGTCCACTATAACGGCTATAGGGTGTTCTCTGTATGAGATTCATTATGCCCTGCGAAGATTTCCATATACCCTACATCATCTGGAGGAGGGCCTCAAATACTTGGGTTATAGATTAAAGCCACTTGGATATAAGAACGTCGATTGGATCTGGCTCATCACCAAAATGGAAAAACAACTTAACATTTGGTACCAAAAATATTTATTGAGAGCAGGAAGTTTGATCCTCATTAAATAAGTTCTGGAAACAACCCCAGAATATTGGATGTCGATAGCATGGATACCTAGGGGAATCCTTGCAAGAGTCCAAAACCTATGTTGCAGATTCTTGTGGAAAGGGAAGTAGCTGGGAAAGATTTTTGGTTGGACCATTTGGGAATCCCTAGCTCTCCCAAAGAAATGGGGAGGATGGGGAATTAAAAGCCTAGGTACTTTCTCTAGAGCCCTGGCAGCCAAACTAGGGTGGCAGCTAATCACAACACATAGTTTGTGGACAATGGTGGCTATCTCTAACTACATAGCTCCTCTAAACCTCATGGAATGGCTACAACAACCTCAGTGGAATTATGCTAGAAAATCAAACATATGGAAAGAATTTCTACAAGAAATGCCCCTTATTTAGGATGGTCTCACATGGAGAGTATAGTCGGAAGCAGTGGTCAGAATTGGGATCGATCCCTGGATCGGATGTGGAAATGCACACAGGCTCCCTGAGGAGCTTAGAACACATCTCACTGTCAGAGGGATCACACACCTTAGCCATATAGTAGACAATGATCGTTCTACATTTACACAATAAGCCTATAAATCTGGGAGGGTATTACATTTCCCACAACCATGGCAGTAGCATTGGAAAGAATACACGGAGGCTCTTACTGAATCTCACATCAGAATTCAAGAAGGGGAGGATGAGTTAGTCTCGGCACAAGCTAAGCATGGGAAATATTCACCAAAAGCAAGTTATATAGCCCTAATGGACTCAAATAAATATACACTATGCGAAACTTGGTGGAGCAGCATTTGGAAATTAAAAGCACCACCCAGAACGAGACTCCTCATGTGGACCATTATGATAGATAAGATCCCCACAAGAGAAAATTTAAGCAAAATATCCTTTCATGGACCCTTTTGGTGTGGCCTATGCAAAGAAGACAATGAAACTGTGGATCATCTTTTCCTTTTGTGCCCATCCATAAAAGAGCTATGGATTTCGATACTCTCTCATATACCCTCGCTTCCACAATAGTAGGGCATGGTAGTTCGGGAAGCCTAGGAAGCATGGTGGACTACCATCCCCTCGGCAAAAGCAGAAATATTCCCATTCTTACTTGTTGGGCCATTTGGATTGCCCGTAATAGATATATTTTTTAGAACTCTCTGCCCTACTAGCCGACTATCACTGCCCGAATACTAGCTGACTACCATCTCATTCCGGAGGATGAATCTAGCTTTACTCCCAGGCATATCATTCCAGAAAACATAAACCATGCACATTCCTGGGAATATTTTTACGGCTTAGCTCAAGACACAGGATGTGGGGGAGGTGCTATACTACACCTTTCAACATTCCATTATTACAAAATACAAATGGGTTTGGGAAGAGGGACTAACAATTTTGTTGAGCTTATCACAACAAAATACACCATACAAGTTGCACTGGAAAAACAATGCAGAAACTTACAACTATTTGGAGATTCAAAAACTATATGCAATTGGATAAATAAAAATGCAAATTGTAATGCATATTCTCTGAGAGATATCATGGAAGAAGTCTATAGATTTATAATTTATTTGACACATTTATTTGTCATCACATATACAAGGAGCGGAACACAGTTGCCAATTTGCTATCCAAGGAAGCAACACACATGCCTATCGGAAAGTGGAAGATACTGGAGCAGAAGGATGGAACTTTCCATCAGTACTATCATCGACCATTTACAGACATATCAAATTAACTAGCTTAGAAGGAGCTTGAAAATATTTTTTGTTTATATAATTTTATATATATGCACAATGAAAACAGACTTATATATGATAGTTTTTGATACTCTCTACGTAGGGTAAGTACATATCTTATATTGCAATCTCAGTAACAACACAATGTCTCCCTACATGGAGTACACGTCTTATTTTGATTACGTAAACTTGATGGGCTTTTAGCCCCACGTACAATATATGCTTTTGCATCTACAAAATGTAATTTTCTTTGCTTAATGAAAATTACGACTTTTTCCAAGGAAAAAAAAAAAAAAAACAAACCTTTGAATCCAAGAAAAGTTATTATGTCCTTTTGACATTTAGGTACCACAATTTTGGAGATGGCTTCAACCTTTGTTGAATCCACCTTAATCCTAGAACTTGATACATGATGTCCCAAAACAATTCCTTCATTAAGTATCATAAAAGATTTCTCATTACTCAATGAAATATTAGTTTCTTGACACCTAGAAAGGACTTTTTCTAATATTTTTAAAGCCTCTTCAAAAGTATCTCCATAAACATTAAAATTACCCATATATACATCTACACAATCATGGATCAAATCAGAAAGAATACTCAATACAACCCTTTGAAATCTAGTAGGTGCATTACACAATCCAAAAGGAAGTACTCTATAAACATAAGTACCCCATGGACATGTGAAAGTTGTCTTATCTGGATCTTTAGGTGTTATTTGAATTTTATTATATCGGTTGAATCCATCTGTGGGGGCTTCATTGGGGGAGATATACCATACCATGTGCGTTCATATTGGGAAAATATAGTAAGGAAAAAATGACATAATATATTGAACATATAATAGGGGGTAAAGGGTTTTTATATGTTGTGTATAAAAAATGGAGCTCAAAGTTAATGAAAAAATATAAAAGGGTATAAAAAATGTTATTGAAAAAATGGATACCTACAATATCTAGTGAAAGTAGGGTTTTTTTTAATTGGAAAGGTGTTTTGGATTCATATTGGTAGGGGGTTAAATAAAGTGATTTTTAGAGGTAGTTTACAATATGTAGTCAAATTAAGGTTATTGTTTAGCATGCAACGAACACATGTTCCATATCAGAGGTTTATTGAGTGAAGCCCCTGTGAATCCATCAAGAAAAGAAAAGTATTTTTTTCTTTCTCATATATACAAAACTTGATCAATGAAAGGTAATGGGAAATGATCTTTTAAACTTTCTTTATTCAATTCTCTATAATTAATACAAATTCTCCACTTTCCATTTTCTTTGGCACAATAACCAATGGTGAAACCCACTAGATATCTGAAATTGGATAGATAAAGTTTACATTGATAAATTTATGTATTTTTTCTTTAGCGGCCTCCCTTATATTAGGATTCATCCTTCTCTTAGGTTGTCTTACAGGTTTGACATTCTCTTGTATATGTGTGTGTGTGTGTGTACATATACATATGTATACGTATATGTATATGTTGATGTATATGTACACACACACACACACACACACATATATGCATGCAAATATTTGGATTTATTCTATTCATGTCTGTATATTCCCATCAAAATGTAGAGGAATGTTTTTGCAACATTTTAATCAATTGTTATTTTTGAAATTCCTCGAGGTTATTATCGATATATGATTTTTTTACCTACACTAATTTCTACAATATTATTACCATTTTTTCCATTGAATTTAAAGATAACTTGGAGTGTCATGGTGAAAAGTCTTCAATACTACAATTTTCTTGAAAACTTTGGTCTAACATGTGCATACAATAATTTTGTTGAAAATATTGAGAAAAATCACAATTATCCATAAGAATCATTAATTGATTTTCCTCATACTTTTGTGAGATAGTTAAAATTGGATGAACATCTTTGTAATCTTCATCAACTTCTTCAATACATTATTCATTTTAAAATTCAGTTATTCCTCTTGCTAGTGGATATAATGTAAAAAAAATCAATGAATTTCCATTAGAAATAATCATGTCACTAAATCTATAGCTAATAAATGCATTGACTGTGGCTAACCAAGTGTTGATGGTGTTGGAAACTGCCAATATATAGGGAGTCTCCCCAATATGAATTCCCAATTAGACCTCACACCATTTGTAGTAGGAGCCCCATCTAGGAAATAGGCCAAGCTACCATATGTTTAATGATTTTCCATGGCTTCAATAAACAACAAAAGAGAGAACACATATACTTTTGAGATGAAAAAGTAAGTTTTCCTTGTGAAGTATTCAATTGCAAAGTTTATAATGGTTCTTTCATGGAAGGGAATAGAAAGTGAGTCTTTCAAAGAAAAGTAATAGTACTATCCTAGTAAAGACACACACACATATATCTAAAAGAATTGTTAGTTATCTTGTGAAATAGTTCACAAAGAAACAACAATCTTGAAAGAAAGAGGCATACAATTCAAAGATGCATACTAAAGCCAGCGGAATAGTTCATTTTCGTTAGTATGTATAAACATAAACATACACCACAAACAATGGAATAGTAGTCTTACAACCATCCATGACATATGCATCAAAGTGTGTCGGCTTCAAGAGCTTTAAATCATTAAGTGAAAGTCCCAAGACATTGTTATCAGCCTCTTTTCCTCCCTAGGGTTAGTACTTATGAGATACTATGTTGATTGACCTTTTTCTAGGCATTAGACACTCTTTTTCCAGTGTTGAACCTCAATTGCATGGATCTTGGCTTGTGCATGTGGTTGGAACCTTCCAACTGCATGGAGGATACCCTATCAAGGCAGTCATAACCTAGAATTCATTGTCTTGTGTGTGCAGTTGGGAGACTTGTTCTAGAGACTTATGGTTCCTACTGTTGGGTTGTGTTATATTCTTTCCACATAGTTAACAGGGGGTTTGAGGGGTACCCGTAACCCCACTTTATGGGGTCCGGGGCAGCACCCTGGAAAATTTTGGTTTTGGACCCTATGTTAGGTTGGGCGGACCCACCTATGGTTTTGTCCATGATTTTCGCACATGTTTTTGGACGCGATGGTTTTCGGTCCATGGTTTTGGACGCGATGGTTTTCGTTCCATGGTATTGGATGCTTCGGCATGTATAA
>APFE030331633.1:16677-62283 GCA_000404065.3 Pinus taeda | reverse complement strand
AGATTTGACCCCGTGACCTCCCATTAGCGAGGTACTTAGCAACGGGAACTCGACCATTTGGGCTATCCCTTGGGGTTAGTAAACATGCCTTTTATGTGTTTACCCCATCTTATTATATCTGGTCCTTCTTTGATTGCAATTTTTCTTGTTTCCATTTCATTTTGGTAATTTATCCATTTTTCTGTTTCTGGTGCTTCCTGCCAGCCGTTCTTCATTTTCTATTTTCTCCAGTAACTGTCTTGTTCTGGTAACCAGTAATTTCTAACTACATCTTCCTCCATTTGGGTGGTGTACTATTGAATTTCTTGGAGTTGAGGTTCTTGATTGAGGGTTCTTCTCTGCTGCCACGCCTCCTGCCAAAAGTTTGCTTTGTCACCCTCCCTAATTTCCTAGAAACTGTGCTCTCTTATTAGGTCCCTGTTTAGACTTGCGAGGTTCCAAATGGCTGAACCTTTATTTTTTGATTGGTTTCGGAGTTTGCCTTTAGGTGACCTTGCCATTTCATATTTCTTTTCCCATAATGATTTCCATAGATCTTCCCCTCCTTGAATCCACCTCCACCATAATTTTGCACCCATGACTTGGTTTAATATGTAAGGGTCTCTCAGACCTAAGCCCCCTTCTGTGATAGATTTGCTTAGCCATGTCCAAGAGAGCAAAGCCCACTTTTTCTTTTGCTTGTTCCTTGCCATAGAAATTTTTTGAAAATCTCCACCATTTTCTAACATATGGTTTTAGGAGTCGCTTAACTGGCCATTTGATAAATTGGCATAGCTTGGAGGGCTGACTTCAGGAGGATAAGGTGACTCAATATGTTTAGCATTCTAAACATCCAATTTTCCATTCTTTTTTGAATTTTTCCTATCAAGCCTTTCCAATTCTCTATTTTGTTATGCTTGTCGCTTAGCTGTACTCCCAGATATTTAGTTGGGAGCTTTCCAATTCTAAACCCCATTGTTCTAGCTAAGAATGCTTGAGCCAACATTGGGGTATTAAAGAAGAATATTTATGTTTTATCCTTATTTACCTCTTTTCCTAATGTGTTTGTGAATTCTTCAAGGATTTCCACTAGTTTCTTTGCTTCCTTAAGATTTTCTTGACTATACATCATTACGTCATCTACAAATTATTGATGTGTAATGGTTAATTCTTCCCCCATAATCTGAGACCTTTAAGTTCTCCACTGCTTACTTTTGCTTTTATTAATCTGCCTAAACCATCCACTGCTATTATAAACAGGAACGGTGATAGTGGGTCTCCCTGTCTGAGCCTGTGGGATGACTTGAAGGTTTCTGTTGGTGTTCCATTCAGCAGTATGGACATGCTTGGAGTGGATATCATTGACATTATCCATTCAGTCCATATGTCATTAAACCCATATGCTTTTAGGATTCTTTGGAGGTATTCCCAGCTAAGTTTGTCGTAGGCTTTTTCTAAGTCGAGTTTAATCATCATTCCTTTATTTCTCAACTTCTTCAATGAATGTATCACTTCTTGAGCGAATATGATCCCATCCACTATATGTCTCCCTTTCACAAACCCTCTTTGTTCTTTTGCTATCAGTTCTAGAAGTATTGGTTGTAATCTTTCTACCATTATGGTTGCTAGAATTTTATAAATTACATTGCAAAGGGCTATTGGTCTAAAGCCATGAGGTTCATCAACCTTTTCTACCTTTGTTATTAATGCTAGAAAAGTTGCATTCCATGCTGGGTGCATTCTTTTATTACATCTTGATTCTTCCACTACATTTACAATGTCTTGTTTCATAAACCTCCATGTTGCTTGGAAAAACTCTACTGTAAATCCATCCAGGCCTGGGGCTTTATTCTTGGCCATTGTCTTCATTGTATCCTCTACTTCTTTCTCAGTGATTACCCTTAGGAGGGCCATGTTTTGCTCCCTGTTTACCGTTTTAGGAATGTATTAACTTATTTTTTCTATCTCCTCTTCTCCATTGCTTTGCATCTTCGTCAATATGCCTTTGAAGTGTTGTATCAGTAGTTTTTCCATTTCCTCTTTCTGAGTTACCCTGTTGCCTTGGGTATTTTTTAGGGAGAAAATTATGTTCTGCTACCTGTGTTGTTGCATGGCTCTATGGAAGAATTTTGTGTTCCTTTCCCCCTCTTTTAGCCATTGTACTCTTGACTTTTGTCTCCATAGAATTTCCTCATGTTTTCTTCTTTCCTCCAATCTGGTTAGCACCCCACCTTCTTCCTACGCTAGCTCCTCCATTCTCCCTTCTTCTATTATTTTCTGTTGTATCCTTTTCATGTCTGTTTGCAACTTTTCTTGGTCCTTTTGAATGTTACCAAATTCTTCTCTGTTTTAGTTCTTAATTTTTCCTTTTAACTCCTTTAATCTTAATTGGAGTGTGTGCATCTTTTTCTTTCATTTTATTTTCTCTTCATTGCTCTGCCACCATTTTTCCATTTTTTATATGAGGTTTGGGTCTCACAGCCAAAAGGCTTCGAACCTAAATGATCTGTTTTGTTTTTGATTATTCATGGCGATTTCGATTTTTATCGACCAATGGTCTGATCCTTGGCATGGTAGGATAGTTGCTTCATAGGATATATCTTTTCCAAGAAAGTGTTCTATTGCTAGGAACCTATCCAAACTAGATGTTATCTGCCTGCTACCTCCTCTTCTGTTATTCCAGGTATATTTTCCATTAATGGTGTTTATATCAATCACTTTCAAGGCTGCCTGGGTTTCCCTAAATCTTTCCATGTTTGCATCCTCTCGTTGTAGTCCTCCCTTATTTTCCTCGATAGAAGTGATCATATTGAAATCTCCCACTATCACCCACAATTTTTTTGTGTGCAAGTTTCCCAACTATTACAGATGTGTTAGGAAGGCCTCTCTTTCCACCAGTATATGAGGCCCATAAATCGTCGATACTAAGAACCACTCTATATGTCCTATCATTCTGAATCTCCCTAAGAGAATCCTCTTCATTCCTATCCAATAGTCTACAATAACTTCTACAGGGTTCCACAAGATTACAATACCCCCTGCACTCCCTTTTGCATCAAGCATCATGCATTCATAAGTGGGCTTGATTTTTTTAAGAATCTCCTCCATTCCTCTCCCCCCCCTGCCGTTATTTTTGTTTCTTGAAGCAACATGATTTGGCGTTTTTCTCTTTTGATCCTTTCTGCCATGTACCTTTGCTTACCCTTGCTGTTAAGACCCCTAATATTCCATGATGTAATTATCATTAAGAAGGTGGGGTGGTTTGGTGAAAGACCACTGAGAGCAGTACTACTCTTCTCGTATTAACTAGCATTTATCCCATTACTTGTATTGACTCCTAGAGATTCTTTCTTCCTCTTTTTTTCCCTCCTCTTCCTTTACTTTGTTGTTCTTGGCTGTTGTCAGGTTGTATTCCTAACTGCTCATTCATGCCTATGGTTCCTTGCTCCTGTTTTTCTTTATATTTTTTGAAGATTTCCTTGTATCATTTTTTATCCTCTTCTGGGATAAACCTCTCATCCAAATTCCTCCACTTGTCCAGTAATTTCCTCAAAATTTCTTCTTCTGTTGTTGGGTCTTCCCCTTTACTAATATCTATTTCCATTACTTCATTTTCCTATTTATCCTCCTTTTCTTTTCTTCCCTTTTCCCCTGTTTCTCTTTGGGCTTTCTGTTTAGTGTTGTTTGTTTCTTGATTTATTCTACCTTCCTGTTCTTTTTCCTCTTGGTAGTCCATGACTCGGGTTTCTTCATCTTCTTATTCTACCTGCAGGATTTCAAACCTGTTCACCACATTTGGTTTAGCTAGTTGTTCTTTTCTTCCTTCCTTAGGGGTTTCCTTTGTAGGTTTTTTCCTGGTTTTGATCTTTTCAACCCCTTCATTATCTTCTATGTTTTTCCTCTGTTGCTTAGTCTTTCTTTCTTCCTCTTCGGCATTTAAGGGGCATTCCTTGTAGAGGTTCCCATATTCGTGGCATTTTCTGCATCTAAAGGGTATGTGTTCGTAATCCAGAGCCTGTTGCCACACCTGTTCGTGGTATTCTAGTTCTACGGCTCCTGGTATGGGGTTCGCAATGTTCATGTATACGCAGATTCTTGATAGGAGGTATATCTTCCTTTCTTAGTTGATTCCGCTATTTTAACAAAGCTACCTATGGTGTTCCCTATTCCTTCCAGGATCTCTAGGTCCCACAAATCCATGGGGAGTCCAAACAGTCTGACCCATATGGGCGCTGCTAGGAATCTCTCTTTATCTGGGTTGTAGCATTCCTCCCAATACCTCATAAATAAACCTACATCATTATGGAAATATGGGTCATTTTCAAATACTTTTTCTTTGTCTTGCAGGTTTGAGAAGATTACCATAAAAAATCCGCGTGCGCCTTGCTTCACCTCTATGTGGCCATGTGGCTACCATTTCTGCTAGATCCATCTCGTCAGGTCTTTCTCAAACGGACAGACACCAATAAAGTTGCATATTAATGCATGGTATTTCATGTAAATTCGATAACACTTGAGTTTGTTCATAGGGATAACAAATCTTGGTCTTTTTGTTGCGCATGGCAGGCATTTTCATTTGCTCCCTGCCTGCCATCTTTCTCCAAGGACTAGTCCAGGTGCCATTCCTCGTCCTCCAATTTGCTATTACTTGTTCCCTCGCCCGCCATTGCATCTCTGTAGGAATGGGTCTCTCCCCTCCTAGCTTCCTCTGTCATTTTTGTGCCTCCTGTCCGCTTCGTTTTCTGTGCCTATTTGCTTGTTTTCGAGGTTTTCCATGCCACCTACCTCATGGCCGCAAGGTCATTATGGTTGTAGAGCTCTAAGAATCCCTCATCGCAACAATGTAATAAACTATTAAAATATTAATACCCAATAATAATATTATTAAATTATTAAATATTAATATATTACTTTCAAAATAAAAATGAATTATAAAAATAAAAAATAAAAAAAAAAAAAAAAATAGTAAAAGTAATAAATACCAATTACTGAATAACCTAGAAAAATTTATAATAATTAAAAATGATCCTAACTACACAAATATTGAAAACTAATAGATTAAAAATGTAAATTTTATTATTAGTAATGGATACCATAAACCTAAAAATTATAACTAACAATTGGAAAATTATTAATAAAAATAATGAAATAACAAATAATTAATTAAAAGGGAAAAACTATTATTATTATAAAATAATAATGTTAATAACAAAATTAAAATTATAAGGATGATTAGTATTAAAGACAAATAATTAGTATTATAATTATTAAAAAACAGTTAAAAAATAGGAATATAATAGTAATTTAATAGTAATTCAATTGGTAAAATAAACATTATAATTATTAAAAATATATAATGTTTAGAATACTATTAATACTTAAATTTGAAGGAATACAAAGTTAAAATAATGATTGATTAATATCGTTAATCTCAACAATGGAAATATTATTATAAAAGAATCCAATGTTATTAAAATTGAAGTTGATTAAGATACCTATATTGTTAAAGGCAATAATAATAAAAATAATAATAAAAGAGAAACTAAGAACTTATGATACTTGTTATTGAGGGGAGAGGGTGAAAAGCAAAAGGGGAAGAGGGAAAGGGAACCAAGGAATAGCTTAGGGTTGGATAGATTGGAAGAAAAAATGCATTAATTAATTAAAAATATAATAACTAATTGCAATTAAATAAAACTTAAATCCAACAAAATGAATTAAATAAAAATGATTATCATAATGATAAAATGATAATAATAAAAAATAAAGAGAGAAAAGACACACAAAAAAGAAGATAAAACAAGGAAGAATAATCATAAAGAAGAAACTAGGATGAAAGAGCATGTCCATACTATTTATTTTTCATGTTAGATGAGGTCTTCCATCTAAGTCCTGATGATGAACCATAGTAGAGTGTTTGAAAGGTTGACACCAAAAAAGGTGATGTTTCACCAAATTTTCAAACTTGACCCACATATAAAATTTTTCTCATCAATCCTATTCATACAATAATCAACAACAAATACCATTATGTCCTCAATATATAACTACATACATCATCAATCAATCAAGTAAAACCATCAAATTCATTGTATCAATATATGCTTATGCTCAATATGTGCATCCAATAGAAAACCCTAGTGATATCCAATCAATCCTAGCATAAACCTTAGTAGCGTCAAATTCTCTACCCTAAATTCAATCTCAACAGTACTCAAAAACTCAAGCTTACTGTAACATAAATCCCCATTCAAATCAATCTGTCTCTGACCAAACTTTGATTATTCACTCAGCTAGAACATTAATACAAAACCAAACAACTTTCACAATCATACAAACCTTCACATGACATTACTAACATACGGAAATACATCTTTGTACACAACAACAACAATATTATTCAATATTTTCTCAAGCGTTAGAACTAACCTCAATGTCATACATGTCTCAGACTGATAGCATGTTCTATGAATGGCAAGCATATAGATCCTCTACTCAAGCAAATAACAATAACATGTGTGAACATACTCATGCTCATCAATACATGCACAACAACTCAAATTCAATGCAGTATAAACTCCATGAACACATAAGAAGTTAAGATATATCAATCAACAAATAGCTCATCCATATACCATAGCTAACATCCTCAATACATCAAACAGATCTTCTCTACAATGACATCCTTCCACAACTATCTCATTCGCTTGATGACAATTGTAACCCAATACATTAACTAAATGTATATCAACCTTCTTTGCATAGTACTAATTAGCTCATGATATTTTTGAAGATTCTTCGACGAAAATCACATAGAGATACTTTTGTCGACGCATTTCGAACCAACCAGTGTGGTTTATCGTCAGGACAAGTTGAATGAGCAGATATCACTTTGAACATTAAATAGATAGGGCAGAATATCCTATGACCCAATTTTCTAGACAAGGTAACGGCTAAAATGACAACAACTAGATTAGACCAGGAAATGGCTAGTTTGACTTTGATAAGGGGTAACAACTTTATTTATTTAAATAAGTTAATTTGGTTATTAATATTCTTATTAAAATAAATGTAAGTGGACCATTCTATAAATATATATTAGAATAAGTAAAATTAATATATTATCATAAAATAAATTAATTTCAAAAGGTTATTATAAATATTAAAAATAAAAGTAATCTATAAAATATTAATTATTTTATAAGTGAAAGGATATATAATAAAATAAAATTAAACTTAAAATTGATAGAATAAGTAAAACATAAAAACAAATTTAAAATGATAGATAACAAAGTTCTTATATAAATATTAGTTAGTTATAAAAGTTAAAAATAGAGTAATGGTTAATTATATTTTAATTAAAATATAAGTGAAAGGAACATATATTTATAAATAGAAATTAAAATAAAATCAATTTTATATTCATAGTCAGAGAGTTTTTAGAAATATATACATCAAGTGTTAGAAAAATATTACAACATTAGAATTAATATGTCTAGTTAAATATTATAGTTAAATAAATTAATTATGAAAATAAAATAATTTTAAATATTTTATAAATAAATATATAAATGAATTAAAGTTTAAATGAAAAAAAGTAGAGAATCAAAGTGCTAGAAAATATTAAATATAAAAAGTAAATAATAGTCTATTTAATAGTATTTAGTTAAATTAGTTAATATAACATAGATTAATTTTAAAATAATTATAAAATAAATTAAGTTTAAATTAATCGTCAAAGAGTTTTTAAAAGAATAAATATTAGAGAGTTCAAGTGTTAGAAAAAAATTACCAATAAAAAATTAATTAATAACTTATTTAAGGGAGGAGAAGAAAGGAAGAGAACAACTAGGAGGAGAGGGTTGGGACCCAGCAACTACTGATCTTCCAGCCATCCTCTCTATTGAGATTGTTCAGCCTTTTTTTAATCTCAAGGGCTTCCCTAAATTTCTGGTGATGGAATTGCAACACTCTAGCAATCACACTAGTTTCCTCGATGCAAACATGATGATTAGTTTTCTCCACATGCTCTGCTAAAGTGGAAGACTTGGTTCTCATATGCTTAAGGTCAGCTGCGTGCTCACTAATCCTTTGATTAATGGAGCGGCTAGTCTCACCAACATAGGGGGTCCCACATGAACAAGGAATAATATAAACCCCTTTCACGTCCTTCTGGTCAATAGGATCCTTCACAGATCTGAGGGACTTACGAATGGTGTTAAGAGGTCTAAAGGTTGTGGGGGCATTATGCTTCTTGAGAATCCTCACAATCTTGTCTGTGGTCCCTTGAACAAACGAAAGATGGACACCAGGAATCCGTTCTTTAGGTCATCTTCTGATTAACGAATTCTTAGCAACTTTGAGGAAAGCCTTTTGTCCCAAGTGTCTGCTATAACCTTTCTTAACAAAGACATTAAGGAGATGGGATTTCTCCTCCTCGAAGCTCTTTTCATTAAAGATCCTTAAGGCACAAGTCACAAGGGTGTTGAGAACCCCCAACTTCTGGGCTGAGAAGTGGTGGGAACTAGCATGAAGATACTGCTCCGTATGATTTTTCTTGCGAAACACTCAGCGGGAGAGGGAACCATCCTTATTCTTAGATATAAGAATATCAAGGAAAGAGAGGAAACCATCGACTTCTTGTTCCTTAGTGAACATAATGGCCGAGGATTGGCTATTGAGATGGTCGAAGAAGAGATCTAACTCCTCTTGGCCGTGAGACCAGATGACATTAGTGTCATCTACATATCTTTTCCAAAGCTTGGGCAAGAGGCGGGCTGAGTTTAGAGCCTTAGATTCAAAATCTTCCATAAAAAGATTTGCAACTACAAGGGATAGGGGTGAGCCCATGGCAACCCCACAAGTTTGCTCAAAGAACTCACCTTCAAAACTTAAAAAGGTTGAAGTGAGGCAGATTTCAACTAACCGAGCGGTATCAAGATCAGTTATACGGTTGATCACATCCATGGCCTCATTTATAAGGATGCACGTGTAGAGGGAAACCACATCAAAACTGAGAAGAATGTCTCCAGAGTCTAGTTTGATGTCCTTGAGCTCCTCAATAAAGGAATCTGAGTCCTTTAACAAAGGACCCTGTATGACCAACTAAGGGTTTAAGCTTCGAGGCAAGAAACTTTGCAAGAAGATAGGTAGGACCTCCAATGGTGTTGACAATGGGCCTAAGGAGAGTTCCTTCCTTATGAATTTTAGGGAGCCCATAGATTCTAGGTGTGATAGGATTGCTCTCAATGAGTTTATGGTGTAGGGGACTCACTGAGTCACTCGATTTAATAGAAAGGGCCACAATCCTGGAGATCTTCTTTAATGGGTTTTTGGGAAGCTTCTTATAACTACCGCTATTATGAAAATGATCTAACATTTTATTGTGGTAGTCTTCCTTATTAAAAATGGCAGCAGCCCCACCTTTGTCAACTTTCAGAACAACAATATCTTTGTTTTGATTTAAGGATTTTAGGGCTTCAAATTCATCCCTGCAAAGGTTGCTCTTGGGAGGCTTAGCCTTCCTTAGGATAACAGCACAATCCTGCCTAATAGTGTTCTTAATACTGTCAGGTAAACCCCGAATCCCAAATTCTATGTCACAAATAATGTCATCCACAAGGATCTTCTTAGGGGCCAAGGCAAAGTTTAGACCTTTGCTTAAAGCTTTAAAAACATAAGGGGAAAAGGAGAAACCAGATAAATTGATAACTTTATTATCAATATGAGAGGAAGGGGGAGGATTAATATCATTTAAACGACTCTATTTTTAATATTTATAATAACCATTTGAAATTAATTGATTTTATGATAATATATTAATTTTACTTATTCTAATATATATTTATAGAATGGTCCACTTACATTTATTTTAATAAGAATATTAATAACCAAATTAACTTATTTAAATAAATAAATTTGTTACCCCTTATCAAAGTCAAACTAGCCATTTCCTGGTTTAATCTAGCTGTTGTCATTTTAGCCGTTACCTTGTCTAGAAAATTGGGTCATTGGATATCCTGCCCTATCTATTTAATGTGCAAAGCGAGATCTTCTTATTCAACTTGTCCTGACAATGAACCACACTGATTGGTTCGAAACGCGTTGACAAAAGTATCTCTATGTGATTTTCGCCAAAGAATCTTCAAAAATTTGATATGGATCACAGAAGCCTAAATTCAATAACTCATGATAATCAACAACATATACTTTTCTTAACAACCTACCAAGTTATTCACATAATCTCATCAACTCAACAAAGTCTAATGGTAACATGAACAAGTCCACAACACCAACACTAGAGCATCCACCACTATAGAGTATAAAAAATCTACCACAAAGCTCAACTACAAAATAATTATGTTCAATCAAACCCCTAATCCCTACAAGGAGGTGTTAACCATATACCACTACATGAGGCATACATAACTCTCCATTGACCTCTACTCGAATCTCTCTTCCTACCAATCAACAATGACAAAACATAGAAGCAACCTTAAAACATTAACCCAACAACCCATTAGATAGCACCATGAATAATACTTCTGCTATCACACCTAAACCATCATGTCAAAACAAACTGACGTAGCAGAAATACTTTATATTCTGATCTCTGCAACAAATGTATCAACTCATTGCTCATGACAAACTCATCAAACAACTATGACTATCTCTACAACAATCCTTTCAATAGTTAACCGACAGTGCAACAATAATTTTGACTTTAAAGTGACGATGGCGTCTCCCGCACTATCACATTGTCAGTCATGCAATGATGGCATATCATAGGCACATTACTTCGTCAGATCTACGCATTCCTTTTTGTTCACAGGTGTTTAACTTGTTGGAAGGCTATGTCACTGTTGGCTCTCAAACTCCTGCAACAAGTAAATTAGTATGTCAATACATCCTTTCTTATCTATGACAATAACGAATCAACTTGGCTCATCAAACTACAAAGTCATAGAGATGGATCACTAACACTCTAGCAACAACCAACAAATCAGTAACATGAAGATCTACCTCTTTGTAAATCACTACAGGTGTGCCTTTGCTAACAAACGTATGTACTCAGTCTCAGATTTGGACATGCGCACATACGCAGGGAGGATAGATGCACCATTGCCATCTTTAGTTTTGACTGTCCACACTATGTTCAGAATTAACCTTTGTGCAATCACACATTTAACAAACAGATCAAACAAGAATTTCCACTAATGGTTAATCAATTGATCTATAACAGGATAACAGGGATTCGCTCCCTTTGCACAGATCTGAAAACTTTATCTTTGACTATAAAAGGTCAATAGGGTTAGGAGCTACACATCAACAGGTAAATGAACATCGACTTTGTCATGGATGAGATAGTTACAAAGTATAGATCAACTAATATACTTCATGACCACGAGAAATCAACCAAATTCCTATTTTAATCCAAGACAATGAAGCAATATATAACGTTGTGAAACATTATATCTGAACTTTCAGGACTTCACCATCTCACATGGTTTGATTTTACCTGTCTCAGTGTATCAGATCTCTTTACAAAGTCTATCGGCTTCAAAACATAACGACAACAGAAAAGGAACAATCGTAGATCTGAATTGGTGCAATTGTGATGGTTTATCGTACTCCTCTGTACCTGTCCTAAACAAAAAACAAAAATATCATAGAATGTATGCAATGATTGCGTAAGACTTATCGAATGCACACGCAAACTGATCGATCTCCTTGAATATTTATAGTGTGTCCACCTTACGATTACCACAGAAAAACCATTGGTTTGTTGATGGATTTTGCTGACTGGATCAAGTAGACGTTAAAACCCTTCGATCGCAACATTACTTTGGGATATTGGATCGTTTGGCGCTTGTTTTTTAAAATTCTTCACTTACCGGCATCACCGCGAGGATGGCAGTCTCAGTCTCCCAGGGAGGATCGTTACAGGGATATAATGAACTTCCAGTGACGATGTTGCAATCATCGTTCTGTGTTAGTTATCTTCCCAGCGATGGTGTACTAATTTGAGGAAAATGATAGTTACTTTCCCTAGAATTCTGCCACACTTCTACTTCACCTTGCAAGGTACTTCCAGAACACCTCATCTCATCAAGAAACATCAAAGGATCATTACAAGCTATATAATTTCCTCTGCATACTTCTACAATTTTGCTACCAATCACCAAGAATGCCATAGGACCATGACTCAGGTTGATACAAGGCCATTAAACGAGTCATAATGCTAACAAATGAAACCATATAAATTAAACAGTTAATTTCCATTACTAAATCATATAAACCATATAAATGAAACAATTGGTCAATTTTCTATATGTAACAACCCATAATAAATATCAAAATATTTACCACATGATACATCTCATGTTGTTAAAATTAAACAATTTTAATATGCAGCTGCTATTTTTATGTAAAAAGTAATTGACAACTAAAATTATTGATGGTAGAAGTTTTGTATTTTAAAAGTCTATTAACTCCATTTTAATAGAGCAATGAATGGATTTTATTAAAATTATAGAAATATAGAAAGTTTATAGTTATTAACATTTTCATTTTGAGTGTTTTAAATAAATGTAATAAGGAATTCCTTTACAACACAATTCCATGTGATAGTTACACACCAACTTTTATGCAAAATTGTGGGCAACTCTCCACATGACATTCTGGCATAACAAATTGTGAGCAGCTATCCACAGGGCATGGCATTATGTTGTGCAAAGTTATGACATTTTCAAAATATATATATATATATATATATATATAACTTACTTTTAATATCTCTTAATTCATTTTTAAAACCGCATAAAAATAAACCATAACAAATGTGAAAATTACAATTTACATTTAAAAAATTAAAAATTAGTGCTTAATTTTCAAAATATTCTTTAATATTATTTTTTCCAAAAAACAATATATATAACTTTATTTTAAATTATATTATTAATAATAAATGATAAAAAAAATTAATTATATAAGTTAAATATATATACATTTAAAGAAATACATGGAATAAGATTCTTAACCATTGAGATTTAGCATGGAGATTATTTATGTGTAAATAGGCTTTGTTACAATATTACGGGTAGATACCATGGTTTATAAATATCACATGTCCAAAACACCATAAGTCACTTCATAGGATAGTTGTTTATATAGTAATTTTTTTAATTAATCAATTTAACTAAAAATTCAAGAAAGACATAAGTACTATTTGAACCTTTGATTTGTGTATACTATTATGAATATTTTGTGAAAGCTAAATCTCTATCATCTACTTGATTATCACTGATAAATAATTAAAATCATAAAAACCCTTTTCCAAAATAAACAAACTTACCAAATAAATATTAAATTCTTTTTCCATATTTACTGCTTTTCCATATTTACATACACATTTTCATTATTGATTACTTTTTGTGAAATATCATCATTGATTTATGTTTCTATTTATTATATATTCGTTAACATTCGACTGGGTTTATGTATTAAAAAAATTTGCAGAGGAATATGGGATATGGTAACAGGGCATGACATTTTTTATTTCTTTTTACAATATTTGCGAGGATTCTTGAGGCAGCAACTCTGAATTGAGTTGGTGCAGGAGGTTCTCGAGGGAACCATTCAACATAACCCTCCGTTCTTTCTCTTTCTCCCTAGAAATGGGATGGCACCCAGCAGGACCGACTCCACTGAGCACGATTTTACGTGCCCGGATCTGGTAGATGCTCTGCTCAAAATTTCCATTTCCATGTTACCGTAATGGATATATATAATATAATATTATAATAGTATAATATATATATATATATAATATATATATTTTATTTAAAGATAAATTATGAATTTGAATATCTGTATAAATTCAATTTTTTATTTAAAATAGCGTATGAGTTTGTTTTCTCAGTTTTGTAATTTTTGGTGGAATGTGTTAAAATATAATTGGTTTAAAATTACAAATTTCAGTTATGTAATTACATTATTTAAGATTTATAATTAAAAATAATTTTATTATATATCAAAATCGTATCGTAAATAATAATAAAAATATAATTTTTTTTAAAAAATGGTTTAAATAATATAAAACATAATCAATAAAAATTACTCCCATTTAGTTGGGTCAATTCAAGTTAATTGTTTAAATAGTAAAATCTAAATTTAGTAACCGTTAATCAAAGTGACATGAATTAAGATAAACATAATTAGCATTTTAAACATATTTTTAAAAGATTTTGCATTATTTTTCAAGAAGATTTTCAATGAATTTTTTGATCCATTTAATCTTGTATCCTCAAGTGATTTAATAAATACCAGTTTAGAAAGCCACGATTCAAATAATTTCATTGTTCTTCATGCATACGGAAAATAGGTATGGTATTTTTCTTACAGCGAAGTTGTTGATTGAAAAGATTAAGAGTAATTGAGAATTTTAAAAAGAATAAAAAGAGAGTACTTGAGAGATTTTAAAAAAAAATTGTAAATTTGTGATTTTGTGTTTATTCATTATTATTTTTGGAAAGTGAATTACTTTCTCCCCTTTCTAAATGAGTTAAAATACAATGAAAATTTTTAAAAGGTTTAAAAAGAAATATAATTTTTTTTTAATTGTTATTTAAGAGTTATGAGTATGAATTTTTTTTAAGTGATTTTTATTTTCCAACGCCTCTTAACTTTTATTATAAAAAATATTATATGTAATATTTTTATTAAGGTAAATATTTGTTTTACTGCAACCAAACTATTTTTGAATTAAGTTATGGAAAAATGAATTTTGTAATTACTAGTAAATGTTGTTTCTTTTGATTAATTAGTTAAGAGAGACAGTTATATTCCAAGAAAACAAAATCTTGGGGTATTTAGTGAAGAGATCAAGAGGATAGGGGTATCTGAGATTAGTAAGAGGAAAAAAGAAAAAGAAATGTGCTGAGAGGTCAGAGAGTCTGTGATAGCTACATCTGGGTAAGACCAAATAGTTGGATGAACACTTAGTCTCTAAGAAGATAAGTGATTTTCCGTGGAATCAGGCATAGCATGGGGAGAGATTTGTTGGTATAGTAAAAACAAGGTGTAGGTATAGTGCAGAATCAGGCATAGCATGGGGAGAGATTTGTTGGTATAGTAAAAACAAGGTGCAGGTCTAGTGCAGACAAAATTCTGGGAAACAACATATTCAGATAAGTGATAATCTTCTGGGAAGCAACATATTCAAATAAGTGATAATTTTCTTGGTAAAGCATAGAAGCAATTAGATAAATTAGTCTTTATTCAGAGTTTATTGAATGATTTAAACACTTTAGTCTGGTTGATTTTAGGAAGGTATCAGTAGGTTATCTTCTATTTAAAAGATAGATTTTTTCTTCAAAGAGTTCCTAAATAATGAATTACATGAACAAAGTAAAGTAAAAAGGAACCATCTTTTCTAAATGAAATTTCAGAACAAATTTTAAGAGAAATAGCGAATACCCAAATACAAACCAAGGAGAATAACTTTTAAGAGAAATAGTAAATACCCAAATACAAACCAGGGAGAATAACCGATAACAAAAAAATTTTCAATAGTAAGTACACATAATTACAAAAAGAACTCACTTAATTACAGACAGAACTATATAACATAATACCCAAATACAAACCAGGGAGAATAACTGATAACAAAAAAAGTTTCAATAGTAAGTACACATAATTACAAAAAGAACTCACTTAATTACAGACAGAACTATATAACATAAATTGATAAACTCAACACGAAAGAATTCCCAATAGCCTTCGATCTATAGGAAATTAAGTACAAAGACATAGTAAGTACACTTATTTAAAAAAGAACTCACTTATCTATATAACATAAATTGATAAACTCAACACGAAAGAATTCCCAATAGCCTTCGATCTATAGGAAATTAAGTACAAAGACTCACGTAGAACGAATTACCATAAAGAAGAAAAGTTTTCCTTACAAATAGAAAGAGCCCATACACAGTATAGTTATTTTGTCAGCCTAAATGAAAAGATAAACATTAAAAATATCAAAATCCTCTAATATTTCTTTTCTCTGAAAAATGTGAAATACTAGTGGTAAAAACCCCAGTGGCTATACATTCTAACATGTTCTGGAAAATATAAAATCAGAAGGAAAAAGTCTGACATTAAAAGCAACAAAGCTATTATGAAATAGTCGTAGCATCTAAGGATTGCTACTTCAATAACTAGTCTCTGTGCAAAAACAAAATGATGCATATAACAAATTGAGGAAAATCCCGAGCTATAACTAAACTCTGCACAGAACGATATTATGCATATTGCCATATATAAACTGAGAAATGAGAACTCACAATCTCATATTTAACATTTTAATAGATATGCAAACCCTATTGAAACCCTGTAGATAAATCAATATAAAACTATCATTCACAACGTCTCAACAGAGAAAGACTATAACAGTGAACTTGAAACATTTATTTAGTAAAGGTTCAAATGATTGTGCCTTATAAAAAATGGCAGCTTGAGAAAAGTGCCCAAACTTTCAATATATGGTCCGAAGCCATAGGACTCTTATAGCTAATAAAAAGGCCCTTAACAGTAGGAATCATAGCTCCAATAATCTAGAAAGTCTACATGACTCTAATATCAAAAATTATAGAAACTCCGACTCCCTAGTTGCAAGACCTTGCCATAGAAAGAGAACAAAAAGAAGTTAAATACCCGATACAAGGTAGATTCGATCCCTTGGAAGATGAAGTTGGTAAGAGGATTTTCTCCTCAGCACCGACCCAAAACCTCTGCACCTGAAAATTTTCCACCAAGACAATGAAAAATCAGTGTTAGGAATTAATCTCAACAATTGACTGTAATAATCTTAGAAGAAGAAGTAAAATGCAGAAAATGATAAAGTCTTACCATTGAGAAGCAGTTTGAAAAACCCTGTCACAGCGGATTGAAACCCAGGGATCTAAAGAAAGTTATGGCGGTATCACAGATAAGACAGAGTAACTTTAAGATGCCGGAGCACGGAGCAGATAAACAAGTGAACCACGACTGCGGGCGAAGTAACCAGGAGAACCAAAACCAAAATCATAAGACCCAGAACAGAGCCACAGTTCGTCAGAATTCTAGAATGATATAATGATAGACATAAGCCATACCACCGGGAAATGAAGGTCACTTCCCTCGAGCACCGTTCGATCTAATGAGTTGCTAAGAGTCATCGATGGGAAAGGAAGATTCCGAGGACAATGCAGGATGTGGAAAGCTTGGTGTACATCGGGATGCCACTTAGGCCAGGATAGCCAGGACATTAAATACGCATGAGCCATATGACGAGCTTCGAGGTTGGGGCCAAATTTCATTTAAGTGCCAATACCAACGTAGTACCAATATGTATAAATGTAATTGATTGAAAATCAAGTTAAATTAATTACGCGTGTAAACAAATTCCACTATAAATCATGAACCAATTCATACATAGAAATTAAAGTTTTTCCACTATCATTTCATCTAAAGTTTAATAATGGACCTTGTCATTGGTTTTATAGGTTAATCATAGAAATTGATAATGCCAAAGAATTATCGAAATTTTGTACTTTAGTGACATGTATTAAATTTGTTTTGTTATATGATATTATTAATATATGGATGTGTTACATATGGTATTAGAGCGCTCAGGTTACCAAAAATGAGACCTCTAGAATAAGGAATAACAAACTCAGTGTTGTGCACGTAGGAGGTAGCAAACAGTCAGCATGAGGCAAACTGGGAATCTACCACACAGTGCCGTATTGGGAACAGAACCGCATCATTTCAGGAAGGCAATCATGAGGTTTGGGTGTAGTTGAGCGATGAGCCACAAAATCTCAACACATATATCCAGGCGACTGTCCAAGAATTGAAAGGTGAAATGGCCCGACTCCGGGTGGACAACGAAATATTGATGCAGGAACAAGAAAAGATTCTGAAAAGCATATCGGATAGACAGAATCATCGACCACTAGTTCCCAGCCCTGAGCATGGCGATACAACTAAGGGACAAGAGTTACGAACTGAAAATGTGGAAATGGTTGGTGGTGAAGAAAACCAAAAAGAAGAATCAGGTAATGTGTCCGAACACAAGACTCATAAGAAGCAGAAAATTGAACTCCAAGGGGAGTTTCAGAAAATCAAGCCTCCTCTCTTCAATGGTGAGAAAGAAGAAGTGGTGGAAGCATGGTTGATTAATATGAACAAGTATTTCCATCTGCACGAGTATGATTACAATTTGAAGGCTCAGCTGGCCATTTTCCAGCTTCAAGGAAAGGCCACACTATGGTGGGAGGAAGTAAAAACAGTATGTGGGGTCAACGAGTAAAACATAACTTGGGAGAAATTTCAAAAATTCTTTAAAGAAAAATATCTAACCAAATGATTTTATAATGAGAAAGCAAAAGAATTTCATGATCTCTGCCTGGGCCAAATGACCATGGATGAGTTTATAACAAAATTTACATCATTATTGTGATACGTTCCTTATATTTGTGAAGAAAAGGCTAAAGTACAACAGTTTAATAGCAGCCTTCCATTTTTCATGAAGGAACGGCTAGAATTCGACAACCCAAAAACTATGGACAAAGTCATTCGAAAAGCACGGATCTGCTATCAACAAATTAAACCAAAGGGAGATTCAAGCAAAAAGGTGGGCTGACAAAAAGGGTAGTAAATTTATTCCCAACCACAAGGGGAATAAGGGCACCATCAACAAAGGATTATTTAAAAGTCAGACTAACTGAAAATGTGAATAAGCCCAGATTTAAAGTACCAGGTGAAACCAGGACAAATGAGTAAGCTGGCAGAAATGAAGCAGAAATAACTAACAGACCACCTGTATAATGTTGGGGATGTGGAAGCCCGCATTATGTCAAAAACTGCCCTCACCGCAAGGGAGCAGATTAGATCTCACAAATTCAAGAGGCATCTACTATGGGAAAAGTGGTAAGGAGCATCCCTAAAATTAACGTAGCTCTTGAAGATCATCAAGAAGAGTTTCAACCAACCATGGTTGAATTTGAAGGTACTATTTTTTCCAGACCTGTTCTATTTTAATAAATCTCAGGGCCACTTTAAGTTACATTAGTCCCAGGATAGTGGAACAATGTAAATTATAAGATGTTAAATTTAAAAACCCATGGTTAGTACAGCTAGCCACACGAGAAAAAATGAGAGTTTTTTTTCTAAAGTAAGCAACTACTCTTTAAAATTAGCTAGTCAACCTATTATAGTTGATTTGAATGTTTTACCCCTGGGCTCATACGACATTCTTATAGGCATGGACTAGTTGGAGAAACATTGGTCCCTAATAAATTGTAAAACAAAGACTATTATCTACCGAGATGCGGTAGGGGAGAGACAGGAAATTCAATGTGTTTAGAAATCTCTGCAATTAAGGCCTATAACAGCCTCCCAATTAGCCAAATGCATTAGAAAAGGTTGTCAAGTTTATGCAATACAAGTAGGGTATGTTGACTCTCAAGATAAATATGTATCACTAGAGAATATACCTGTGATACAAAATTTTCTAGATGTATTTCCCAAAGAAATATGAGGCCTACCCCCAAAGAGAGACATAGATTTTACCATTGAGTTAATTTCGGGAGCTGCCCCAGTTTCCCGAGCACCTTACTGAATGAGCATACCCGAGATAACATAATTAAAAATGCAACTCTAAGAGTTGTTTGATAAAAAGTATATCCACCCCAGTGTGTCCCCTTGGGGAGCACTGGTATTATTTGTTAAAAAAGACGGAACCCTACAGATATGCATGGATTACTGCGAGCTAAACAAGTTGACCATTAAAAAAAAATACCCCCTTCCCTGTATAGATGAGATATTTGACCAGGTGAAAGGTGCAACCATATTCTCAAAGATTGATCTCCGCTCTGGGTATCATCAGATCATAATAAAGGACGGAGATATTAAAAAAATTGCATTCAGGACGCATTATGGACATTATGAGTTCGTGGTTTTACCATTTGGGCTAACTAACGCCCTAGCAACCTTCATGTGTATCATGAACAACATATTCCATCAGTTCTTAGATAAATTTGTATTAATCTTCATTGATGACATACTGATCTACTCTCGGAACATGGAAGAACATAAGGAGCATCTCTATATTGTTCTGCAAGTCCTAAGAGAACATCAATTGTACACCAATTACAATAAATGTGATTTCTTTAAGGAGAAAATCTAATACTTGGGACATGTCATCACCAAAGATGGAATTTCCGAATATCTGGAAAACATAAGAACAATTATGGAATGGCCGGTACCAAAGGATGTAGCCGACATAAGATCATTTATAGGCCTAGCAGGTTATTATCGGAGATTTGTGGAGGGTTTCTCTAGAGTGGCATATCCTATTACCTCTCTACAAAAGAAAGGAGAAGCGTTCAAATGGACCCCCGACTGTCAAAGGAGCTTTGATCAGCGCAAGCATATTCTTACCACAACACCTATTCTGAGCATTGTTGATCCCAACAAAGAATATGTGGGTTGTACAGATGCTAGTAAGGAAGGTTTAGGTGTTGTATTAATGCAAGCAGGCAGAGTGGTTGCCTACAAATATAGGAAGCTTAAAGAGTATGAAAAAAAGTATTCAACATATGACTTGGAGCTGACAGCGGTCATTCATGCCTTAAAAATGTGGCGGCATTACCTATTAGGTAAGAGATTTCTGTTAATGGCTAATCACCATAGTCTAATTAATTACTTCAAGCAACCATCTTTAAATGCCAGGCAAGCTCGTTGGGTAGATTTCCTAAGTGAGTTCAATTTTGAAATCAAACATTTGAAAGGAAAAGAAAATCAGGTGGCAGATGCTTTAAGTCGGAAGGTAAATTGTTTATATGAAATTTCTTTTAGTGAATCACAAACTACCTTTTTTTGGCAAATTCAAGAATCAGCCATGCAGGATTCAACATATAAATATTTATGGCAGCAAGAAAAATTCCAAACAACCATGAACAACAATTGGCTTATGAAATAAACGCAGAAAATTTGTTGATTTATAGGAAGAGGATATATGTGCCTAACCAGCAACATCTTAAAAATTTAATTTTAGATGAATATCATAAGATTCCTTATGCAAGCCATCCCGGATACCAGAAAATGATTTCTGCCCTACGGAAGGAATTTTTCTGACCTGTTATGAAGAAGGAGGTGGCAGAATATTTAGTCAGGTGCCTGGAGTGCCAACAAGTGAAAGCTAAACACCAACATCCAGCAGGATCACTTCACCCTCTACCTATCCCGGAATGGAAATGGGAAACCATATCTATTGATTTCATTACCAGGCTACCTAAATCAAGAAAGAAAAACAACTCCATCCTGGTGGTAGTGAAAAAATTGAGAAAATCTACTCATTTTATACCTGTCCAGTCAACTTATAAAGCAATCCAAATTGCTAACATTTTTATGCAGAACATTTTAAAACTACACGAAATCCCCAAGATGATAATTTTTTACCAAGATGTAAAATTTACATCAGCCTTCTGGAAAGCCCTCTTTGAGGGATTGGGCACACAACTGCACTTCAGTATTGCATACCATCTGCAAACGGATGGGCAAACTAAGCAAGTAAATCAAGTTGTTGAAGACATGTTGTGGACTTATGTGATGTAGCATCCCACTAAATGGGAATATTATCTACACCTGGTGGAGTTTGCCTATAACAACGTGTACCATGCATCCTTACAAATGAGTCCCTTTGAGGTATTATACGGGCACAAGTGTAGGACACCTTTGAGTTGGAGTGGGTTGGAGGATAAGTTGTTGCTAAGGCCATACATGTTAAAAGAGATGGAGGAAATTGTGAAAAAAGTATGAATCAATGTAAAGGTTGCTTAGGACTGCCAAAAGAACTTCGCTGATCGAAAGAGGAGTTTCCGAGAATTCCACGTAGGGGATCATGTCTACATTCGAGTACGAGCCAAGAATAGCACCTTGCAATGGACTGGATGTGCTAAATTAGCACCCCAATTTTGTGAACCTTTCCAAATCCTGGCTCGAATCGGACTGGTGGCTTACCAAATTGCCTTACCCAGTCACATTCGTGTACACAATGTCTTTCATGTTTCTCTATTTAAGAAATATGTTTATGATGCTAATCATGTAATCAAATGGCAAGACATTCAGGTAATATATTAATGTAATATCCATGTTAATGTAAATATTTGTTTTATTGCAACCAAACAAACTATTATTATTTTTTGTTTATTATAAATTGTTCTTGAATTATGTCATGTAAAGATGAATTTTGCAGTTATTAGTAAATGTTGTTTCTTTTGATTAAAGAGTTAAGAGAGGCAGTTATATGTTCCAAGAAAACAAAATCTTGGGGCATTTACTGAAGAGATCAAGAGGATACGGGTATCAAAGATCAGTAAGAGGAAAGAGGAAAAAGAACTGTGCTGAGAGGTCAGACAATCTATGATAGCTACGTCTTGTTAAGACCAGATAGTTGGATGAACACTTAGTCTCTAAGAAGAGAAGTGATTTTCCCTAGAATCAGGGATAGCACGGGGGGAGATTTGATGGTATAGTAAATCTCACGATAGGGAGGAAAACAAGGTGCAGGTCTAGTGCAGACCAAATTCTGGGAAGCAGCATATTCACATAAGTGATAATCTTCTTGGTAAAGCATAGAAGCAATTAGATAAATAAGTCTTTATTTTGAGTTTATTGAATGATTTAAACACTTTAGTCTGGTTGATTTTAGGAAGGTATCAGTAGGTTATCTTCAATTTAAAAGATAGATTTCTTCTTCAAAGAGTTCCTAAATAATGAATTACATGAACAAAGGAAAGTAAAAAGGAACCATCTTTTCCAAATGAAATTTCAGAACAAATTTTAAGAGAAATAGTGAATACCCAAATACAAACCAGGAAGAATAACTGATAACAGAAAATGTTTCAATAGTAAGTACAATTAATTACACATAGAAATATATAACATAAATTGATAAATTCAATAGGAAAGAATTCCCAATAACCTTCAATCTATAGGAAATTAAGTACAAAGACTCAGGTAGAATGAATTATCGTAAAGAAGAAAAGTTTTCCTTACAAATAGAAAGAGCCGATACATGGTATAGTTATTTTGTCCGCGTAAATGAAAACATTAAAAAAAATCAAAATCCTCTAATATTGCTTTTCTCCGAAAAATATGAAATATCAGTCGTAAAAACCCTAGTGGCTATACATTCTAGCATGTTCTAGAAATTATAAAATTAGAATGGAAAAGTATGACATTAAAAGCAGCAAAGCTATTATGAAATAGTAGTAGCATCTAAGGGCTGCTACTTCAATAACTAGTCTCTGTGCGAAAACAAAATGATGCATATAACAAACTGAGGAAAATCCTGAGCTATAACTAAACTATGTGCAAAATGATATTATGCATATTGCCATATATGAACTAAGAAATGAGAACTCGCAATCTCAGATTTAACATTTAAATAAATATGCAAACCCTACTGAAACCCTATAGATAAATAGATATAAAAGTATCGTTCACAACGTCTCGACAGAGAAATACTGTAATAGTGAACTTGAAACATTTATTTATTAAAGGTTCAAATGACTGTGCCTTATACAAAATGGCGGCCTAAGAAAAACACCCAAACTTTCAATATATGGGCTGAAGTCGTAAGACTCTTATAGCTAATAAAAAGGCCCTTAATAGTAGGAATCATAGCTCCAATATCCAAGAAAGTCTACACGACTCTAATATAAAAAATTATAGAAACCCCTGGTCGCAAGACCTTGCCATAGAAAGAGAACAAAAAGAAGTTAAATACTTGGTACAAGGTAGATTCAATCATCTGAAAGATGAAGCCGGTAATAGGGTTTTCTCCTCAGTGCCAATCCAAAACCTTTGCACCTGAAAAACCTTCCACCAAGACAGTGAAGAATCAGTGTTAGGAATTAATCTCAACAAGGGATTGTAATAATTTAACAAGAAGAAGTAGAATGCGGAAAATGCTAAAATCTTGCCATTGAGAAGCAGTTTGAAAAACCCTATCACAACAGATTGAAACCCAGGGCTCTGAAGAAAGCTATGGCAGTATGACATATAAGCCAGAGTAACACCAAGATGCCGGAGCACAGAACAGATAAACAAGCAAACCACGACTACGAGCGAAGTAACTAGGAGAACCGGAACCAAAATCATAAGACTCGGAAGAGAGCCATGGTTTGTTGGAATTCTGCAATGATACAATGATAGACAAAAGGCATACCACCGAGAAATGAAGGTCACTTCCCTTAAGCATCCTTTGATCCAACGAGTCGCTAAGAGTTGTCGGTGGGGAATGCAGATTCTAAGGACAATGCAGGATGTAGACAACTTGGTGTACATCGAGTTGCCACCTAGGCCAGGACAACCAGGACATTAAATATGCATGAACTATATGGTGGGCTTCAAGGTTGGGGCCAAATTTCATTTAAGTGCCAATACCAGCGCAGTGCCAATATGTATAAATGAGTTGATTGAAAATCAAGTTAAATCAATTATGTGTGTAAACAAATTCCGCCATAAATCATGAACCAATTCATACATAGAAATTAAAGTTTTACCACTATCATTTCATTTAAAGTTTAATAATGGACCTTGTCATTGGTTTTATAGGTTAATCATAGAAATTGATAATGCCAAAGAATTATCGAAAGTCAGTACTTTGGTGACATGTATTAATTTTTTTTATATATATGATATTATTAATATATAGATGTGTTACAATTATTTTTAAGCCATTAAGATTAAAATGAGAGTAGTTGTAGAAGAAATCAAGTAGTCTATGAGGTTGTGACTTGAGATCAGAAGGATCAACTTATATCCAATTGGAAGGATAATGCAACAACATTGTTTCTCATTCAATAAGGCTTGAATGACAATATTATTCTCAAAATTGCAACAACAACTAGGTCCAAAGAAAGCTTGGAATATTTTGGAAATGATATAGAGTGAATGTGGGAGTAACAGCAATCAATCGAGCATAAGATTTTGATATTGCAATAATAAAGTATTTGAAGACATTGTGGAAGAGCCTCTAGAATAGAATGTATATAAGACATGTAGACTACAATTTCCCTAAACATTACATAGAAATTTATTGAAAAGATTGTAGAAGAATAATGTGACTTTGTGTGAAATGTAAAGTTTCATCATGACGTATAAAGTGAAGGTCCTTGTGGAGAGACATGTGTGGAAGAAGAAATTGAAGTTGGAGATGATAAAATTGAAACCACCTTTGCAACATTAGCAACACGTGAAAATAATCTAGTAATGAAAGTTGAATTTGATTATTTGAAGAGTTGCTTGAAAAGCCTAGGTATGATAAAGATGAAAGTGGTTTTGGAAAAATTACCAAAATTGTTCAAACATTGCAATAGGAGATGAAATATAATGAAGTTGTTTTTCATGTTACAAAAGTTGATAGAAAAATTCAATCAGAAATAGTTGAACTACAAGCACGTGAATATAATCTAGTAGTTAAAGTTGAATTTGATTATTTGAAGAGTCACTTGAAAAGCCTAGGTATGATAAAGATGAAAGTAGTTATGGAAAATTTACTAAAGTTGTTCAAACATTGCAACAGGAGATGAAATAAAATGAAGTTGTTTTTCATGTTACAAAGGTTGATAGAAAATTTCAATCAAGAAATAATTGAACTACAAGTAGTTGTACAAGAAGCATTGGATGAAAAAGGCAACTAAAAGCTAAAGAAAAAGACAAAATACACAAATTAGCATTGGATGAAAAAGGCAACCAAAAGCTAAAGAAAAAGACAAAATACACAAATTATGCAATATAGACTAGGTTTTGAATTGATCTCAAGCATTGTAATGGTACAGGCAAGCTTACTCCAAATCACTCCTAATTAGTTCGCAGTATCTAGTATATAGTTTAAATTCAAGCAAAAAATAATCATGCATGAATTAGTGTAGCCATAATTAACATTCTAAAGATCTTCTTAAAAGATTTTCTATAAATTTTTTGGATCTATTTAATCATATACCCTCAAACAATTTAATGAAATTGAATTAAAGAAAAGCAACTCTATTATATTTTACAATTTAATGGATTTAAGTTAAAGAAAAACAACTCTACTATATTTTATTATGTAATGTTATTGTAAATGTTTAAATAAACTGATTTACTCTATTTTCCAAACAAAATCAAAATTCACAACAATCTTACTAAACTATTTTTAAAAAATTAAAATAAAATTCTATATCACAATTTCTTAAACCTATATGACTTATATCACCCAGATTTAAATATATAAAACCAAAATTCACAACAATTTTATTAAACTATTTAGAAAAAAATAAAATAATTTTTTGCTACTAAACTATTTAGAAAAAAATAAATTAATTTTTTACTACTAAACTCTTTAAAAAAAAAAAAAAAAAAAATTATATCACAACTTCTTAAACCTATATAACTTATATCACCCCAATTTAAATATAATAAACATAAAGCAAAAATAGATTATATATTTTGTTCAATTTCATGCAATACATAAACCTTAGAGTCAACCGTTGAATACCCCAAATTTACACCTAACATAGATAATAATTACAATTTCTATTAACAAAATAAATCACACAGTTCATCAACTTATTAACATACTCCTACAAAAGGCATGAGAACAACCAACATAGATAACCATTACAATTTCTATTAACAAAATAAATTACACAGTTTATCAACTTATTAACATATTCCTGCAAAGCATGAGAACAGATAGAACTACACTCATTAACTATGAGAAAAAATAAAAACAACAGAGATCTATTTTAAACACTGATTTATGTTGACCCTAGAAAGATCCAATTTTTTCAGATGTAATTTTTTTACAAGTTTACATTATTTAAATGTTTTGTATAGTTATTTTATATTTTAGATTTTTTTTTAAATTTTTATTTTAATTTACACAAACAAAATTACAAAGTTACACATCATACTGCCTTGTAAAATAAGCCCACATAATACTGACTTATAAAATAAGTCTTTCAGCTCAAATACAATTAAGCCCAAATAATTAAAAAACCCCAAATTGATATGGAGTATTATGGTGCACATTATGTACTAGAGGGATAATAAATAATTATTGATATAATCGTTGCCTCCTATTACGATGATGTAAAACGCTTCATTCAGCAGAGTTTCTGTTGCCACTGAACCGATTTTCTTTGTAAGAGCTTCTTTGGTGGCCTGGAAGTTGTCTATTTGATAGTGTAAAGATATTTTCTCAATCGGCTAGAAGATTATGGAGATTATAATTTAAATATGTATATAGATAAGCATTCAGAGATATTTTCTCTTTATTTTAATGATGGACTCACTAAACTAGTCCGAAACGTTGGTTTCAAAACTATTCACAAGTTTTTTCCCAAACAAAAAAAAATTTAAAAATCCTGTTTTGTTGAGTATGCCGGCCCCTCAAGACTTATAATTAGCCCTTTTAAATTCTGGTTTTTTCCAAAAAAAAAAAAAAAAAAAAAAAAAAAAATAAAAATCCTGTTTTGTTGAGTATGCCAGCCCCTCAAGACTTATAATTAGCCCTTTTAAATTCGTTATCTTGAGCCGATAAAGATAGATAGGCGGGTGGGAATGTAAACCCATTTTTTCCTGAGTTTAAGTGGATCGCAGATTCTCGGAATAGAATCAAACTGACCCACCCATGTCCGTCCTATTCTTGAATATTAGAGGAATCTACAATTAATTTGAAGATGTCCATTTTCGAAGAAAAAATATTCCTTAACTTAATTTGAGAAATATTTTAGAATTGATTTATAAGTGAAAATAATTATTGGTTATTATTGTCGGTTGAATTACAAAATATTCTCCAAAATCAATAATCAAGATAACCAATTTAAGATAAATCCAAATAAAGTATGAAAAGATGGTAGATGGAATAATTTTAAGAGGACCTACGATATCACAGATGATGCGTCCATTGGTAAATCTTCCTGTGGGTATCCCGCCATTATAATCGATGCCATACCAGGGATAATCAGCTTTTGCCAGACAGTATTTGAGGTGATTGTTGTTTCCCACATCTACCAACGAGTCTCCAATCTGGAATATCACTTTCGCAGCCGCCATATTGCGACTGATCAAGAACGATGACGGGATGAAACTTAACATCAACCTGCACGCCCATGGAGGCAATGTGAGTGTCCCATTTTTCTTCCAACTTTTTTACACAACAGAGCTGTCAGGTCATATCATCTCAACGCGCTTTCAAGTACATTATATTAAACAGATCTCAAGGTCTCACCTGCACTTTTCTATGGTAGTTGGCCAACCCCATATCTAGATTTTGTAAAATTATTGATTAGTTATATGTTTTGTGTAAATTGTTTGCTTATTTGAAAGAGTAAAGAGGGGGTGTTGATTAATTAGTGTAAGTTGTTGTTGTAAAATTAAGGTAAGTTTACTTAAAGGGATTATGTTGATTAAACTAATTCGAATTTAATTTTAAGAGGGAGGAGAATTAAATCAGTGACTTTCCAATAATATTAGCATAGATCTATTTTAAATATGGATTGAGGTGAAAGAGATCTAATTTTTTTATGGGCAAATTTTTTAAGAAGCTATACTATTTAAATGTTTTGTATAGTTATTTTTAGCATTTAAAAAAAGAAAAATTGGTTCAGATGAGCAAAATTTCAACTTTGATGAGGCACAGAACACCCTTACACAGGGCTGTAGAATGAGCCTCTCAGCCCAGAAATACTTTAACAACATGACCTCCACCCATAAACTAACACTAAAAGCAATGGTCAAATAATTTGTTATGGTAAAAAAACTCCAAAACTAAAACAGTTAGACCAAGGCCAATTGTTAGTCCTTAATGTAGTGGCTCTGTCTTTGACGTATTAGCTTAAGGAGTTGTCTTTAATGTGAGGTTTTAGACTTTGATGAACAAATTGAAGTGAAATCTTGATTTGTGTTATTTATACTAATTTTTTTAGATCGTGTGTAAGGGTTATCCATCAAACTTGTGATTCAATAAATTTCTGCAAGATTTTAGAAAAATTAAACCAAAAACACTCACCGGAAAAAACTTCCGAGAAATCTCACTAAAAACAACTAATTAGATTATTTGGATTCTTTTTTCACGAAAGTCCTAGTGGTTAACTTTTTCGTGTTTTAAAGTTTTCGAAAATAAAAAATTCGATACCTCTTTCTACCATTGCGATTTCGTGACTTTTAAACTGCGTGCGGGTTCACTCTTCTCTTTGCGGACGCCATCCTTGATTAGTTCAAAAGTTGTAATATCCCGTTTCATAAGTTTCATACGCATGATAAGTTAAATATCTTTGATTGATACAGCCTTTTCATTATAAAATTGTGCTTTAACTATTTTAATATATTTCTTAAACATATATATTAATGTGAATAATAAAGAAAATTAGTGTGAGGAAGTTATTTTTTAATAATTTGTTTTATTAAAAATACGAATAAAATGATATCTCTTAAATTTGAGAATGGTCCCTGGAATTTGAAAGTTTTTTGTTGCTTCAATTTTCAGAAAATAAAGAGTTTGGAATTCTGATCTGAATAAATATTAGTTTTTAGTATTTTCGAATTAAGGTATAAATATTTTTATTAAATTATTATAAATATTTAATTTGCTATAAATATTGTTATTATATTTATTTAAAATATTATTATAAATAAATATCAAGCAATATAAAAATTATATATAAGATAAAAATTAATAATATTTAATAGTGATATACATGATGTATATATGTATGTTTATTTTTATGTAAGAATTAAACATAAAAGTTTAATTAAATATAAAAAGATTATTGGAGGCTCAAAAGCTTATTATACACTTGAAAATAATTGCAGATAAAAGGTTCCTTTTTGATACTTTCTCATCCTTGTTGTCTTATATGGTTGTGAAGTCTAGGATTGCAGTATGTCCTTGTTGTCTTATATGGTTGTGAAGTCTAGGATTGCAGTATATTTAGAGAGTCTTGGAGAAAGATTGAGATGATTCAAAAGCAATGCATAACCTACAACATCAAAATCAAGGGAAATACCTCCTATCCCATCTCTTGATCGAAGTTAGCATCTTCTCTATTGAAAGAAGGGCTATGTTTAAATATCTAATGTATGAGAAGAAGCTTTACAACATGGAATCCAAGAGGCTTCCTAAAATTGCTTCTAACTTTAGTCAAAGCCCCCACCTTCGCCTCAAGCTTGGGTGGCATAATGATGCCCAATCTTGGCTCAACCATTGGGGGGTAAATGAGGAGATCATCCTAGGAAGCAATGATAGTGTCAAAGATAATATCACCTCCAAATTTAAGGATAAGTTATAGGATGATAAGGAGATGGAGGGTAAAAGGAAGCTAAGATATTATAAGGAGGTGATCAACCCCACCCTTGAGAACCAAAATTGTCTTTCTATTTTGACTGGTTTGAAGAAAAATATGAACATTGCTAATATTAGAACTAACTCTCACGAACTTCAGAGTGAAACCAAGTGGTGGTCTACTCCTAAGACTCCTTGGGATGATAGAATTTGTCAGCTTTGTGATACTAAGAATGTGGAGAATGAAAAACACTTTCTTTTAGATTGTCCAACCCTTGCTCACATCTGCTCTCATTTCTCTAACATTTGTCACACTTCCAATATTCTAGACTTACTAAGTCAACCCAATTATAGTGATCTTGGTGCGCTTCTTTCCCTTCTTTTTTAGCAGAGAAATAAGATTCTAAGGAATTACAATTAGATTCTCTTTCTTAAGGTCTGATAGACTGCATTGGTCTTAGTGGATGTTAATCATCATCATCATCATCATCAATAAATTAATATTTTAAGGTGTTGCTGCTATTAACCAACCAATATATTGATTTTTATTGTCTTTTCATATTATTAAAGGGCAACGAATTAAGTAAAATAATTTCGATAAAGAATGTGATTTTTTATTGTTTAAAATGCATTTTTGAATGCATAAATGGATTCAACACCATTAAAAACACCTGAGAAATCTACATATTAAACAACTTAAACTTAAGTTTCTAAAATTATCTATCATATTTTGGTTTCAAAGAATGAGAAAAAATGTCGTGAAAAAGACCATGTCGTCTATAAGTTAGACTATAGACCATTTCGTCTATAAATAATATTATTTATTTATTTCTTCGTATTTAAATCCAAACAATGAATTAAATTTACAATAATGTTTGAATCTTATATATAAAGTTTAATTTTATAAAAGACATGAATATTTTAAATATGTATTTGTTTATTTTGTAAATAAATATTTAAAAAATATTAAAAATTTACGTTGTGAATGGATGCTTATTAATGGAAAATACAATTTAGTATATTAAAATAATAATGATAGGGATATTCTTAACAAATTTCAAACCAAACATATCATACAATAAACTCTAATTTATTTAAAATATATAATTATATAAATTATATTGTAGTTTAAAATATATATTTTTATTTTTTTAATATATATTTATTATTGTCCATGGGGTTTTGGATTGATGGTGATTGGGTGCTCTATTAAGGCACTCCTTGATGTGAAGTCATCGGTTCAATTCCCCGTCTCCATTTAGGTAATATATTGGACATGATGATCATGTAGTCCCACCAAGCTTATATATATATTTCAATTTGACATTCCTATTCTGAGGCATCCTCAGGGGTCCTCCTCTGGTGTTCAAAGTATGGTTATGAGGCATTTCTCTTACAGAGTTGGAGTTATTTCATTCAAGTGGAGTTAGCTCTTCTTCCTAATGTCTTTCTAAATAGGAAAGGTTTGTCTCTACTGTTGTGTCTTGAGGTCTTCAGTGTCCATTGGCCTAACATTATTGTCACCACTCTAACCCATACTTTGTTTTGTTTATTTATCCTAGTCATCATGTCGCCTCGCCAATGAATGGTCAGCCACAGAGGAGGGTCCAGTTCGAGGGAAAATTCACATGGTAGACATTTGTTTGGATGGACCTTTATGGCATCCTTGTTTGATTCGGTGCCACCAGAAGTTCGTTGAGAGATTCAAACTTTGGAATCTTGGGAATTTGGGGCTAAGCATTATTTCTTTGATTCTGAGGTTGGAAACCATTACTTAAAATGGATCCTGAACCCTGGTAAATTCAGAAAGCGCAAATCGTAATTTCTGCATCCATTGGCAGGTTATCAACATCTTGACTACTTGCTTCATTTGTTCGTTAGAGATAAACAGGTGGACCATTACAGGTTTTTGCAGGACAGGAAGATTTAAAGTGCCTCCTAAGAAGTATCTGATACCGTTTCGATGACATTCTCATTCGCCTCTAGAGAGTGGAAAGGAATGTTGTTTCATATTCGGATTTTGATTCAAGGAACTAATCAAATGCTTCTATGGCTTAAACACTCTTGTTTTTCACAATGCGCCTCCTCTCAACTCAATACCTGCACCAAATGGAGACCCAATGTCTCTGATGGTGAATTTGGACTGAAAGTTTCAATTTTATGTTTTATTTTTTTTGTGGCTTACTGCTCCGGTCTGGTCTACTGATTTTAGAATGTAGTTTCATGTGCCTTGCTCTATAATTTATGTTTGGTTGTTACACTGTCTACATATCATGTGGCTTCATGTTCCTTGCTCTATAATTTACGTTTGGTTGTTACATTGTCTACATATCATGTGGCTTCGTAGCCATTCGAACTTATATGAACGCAACCACGCTATCGTGTTCAAGCCATTTGTGTGCGTGGGGTTTTTGTTATTTTGTCCATTTTTTGTATTCTGAAACAAATACCATATAATGCATTTCTTGGATACTGATGGATAGAGAGTATGTCGATGTAGTTGAATATCACAGTCAATCTTTAGTTGCATCATGAAAGAATAAGATGTTGAAAAGTTTTAGTATTATTGTTACTCTTAAGATACTTACCCGTCTTCATACGCGAGAATGTTATACCTATCTTGACAAACTAATACAGTTTTGTAGACATTTTGTAAATAATTTTTATCGCCAATTTATTAAAAAAAAAATGGAATAAATAAATAAATCTCTTCTGCACAATTATATTATCAAAATTCTTTCATTCCCAACATGAATACAACATAATTAAATATATACCAAATCAATTAAAAAACACACATATATCACTTTATTAACCATTCACATTCTTTCATATCCGTTAATCAATGTGCTAATACTTTAATATATTAAAAATAATCATTCTATTAACCATTTCTATCCATTCACCCTACTTCAGTGTGATTGGCATTCTGACTCGTTAGCATCTACTTAATTCTTTGGGTGTAGTTAGCCTTCGTGACAAAGGACATAAATCCAAACATTTCCTTAGAAACGTTGAATTGATCTTTGATCTTGTACTCTTCCCACTTTACTTTCTTGGCTATAAGTTAGCCTTCACGGAGAAGGGACCGGCGAGGGACATTTCAAGGTTATTTTATTATATGCCATAAATGCAAACATTTCCTTTACAAAGATTGAAGGGATTTTGCACTCTTCCCTTCACATAATTCTGGGCTATACACTAGCCTTAATGGGAAAGGACATTTCAAGGTTATTTTAATGCAGGTCATAAATCCAAACATTTCTTTTCAACATTGAAGTAATATTGCACTCATTCCACTTTGCTTTTTATTGAAGGGCATATATATATGGTGGGGTATTCTAAGGTTATTCTAATGCATACTATAGATCTAAACATTTCCTTTCAACATTGAATTGATATTGCATTATTTTCCCTTTTTATTATATATATATAGTATTTTTGTTATTTTTTTAAATATAAAATATATATACATAATTCTTATTTTTTTTTTTTATAAAACATATATAAACATCGTGGCGTCCTATATAATATGTATGGTTTAAAATTAAAAATTAATTTTATATAATATGTATGGTTAAAATTAAAATTAATTTTTTAAAAATATTAATAATTTTTAAATTAAAGTTGTATTTTCTCATAAATAGATTACCAGGTTTCCTCCACCCAACTTTCATATCACGAAGGGTGTGGCTTTTTACAATTTCGCAGAGTCTGCAGAGCGGTGCTTCTTTGAGAAGGCGCCTCTTCCTCCTAAGAGGAATGTCTTGGCTTCATCAATCTTGGCATGTGTGAAATTGCCTGGGGTCAGCCACGCCATCCCCGATATTTGATGCATTCATTACAATGGGGTGGCAGGCTTGTCCCCAGCCCATTCACCTCATGAAGCACCCAATCACGAAAATTTAAATATTAATATTAGGGATTATTACACCTTATTAAATAATAATAATAATAATTATTATTATTATTATTATAAAATGGTTTGAGAGTTAGTTTAATGATTATATTTTTAAAAGTTTATGTAAAATATTTTGGAATCATTTTTTTTATTTGTCTTTTGATGTGTCTTACTAAATATTCATATTGAATCATGCATTCTAATGTACTTATTTGGTTTACATAACCATGGGTTTACACATGCTGGTCAGGTCATTAGTGAAATGAGGGAAGTGTCCCATGACTTATAATATTAAATTTTGTATAGCTTTTGCTAAGTAAACATCTCTATTTTAAGCAAACATTAGACCAATTAGAAAAAATAAAAATAAAAACAAAGTAGTAGATAACAATTGGTTTCATACTAGGTTTAGATTAATGAATGAGATTGCTTGATGTTTCATTTATATTAATATAAAAGAATGTCCATAATGGTGGTGATGTCTTCCTCAAGGAATTTTTCAATTCCCATGGATCTTTTACATTTTGTTGGTCCAAAAAAGTGTCTCACGTTAACTCCACATGTAAATAAAATTAGTAGTATAACTAATAGTAAGGGGAAATTATATCATTAGTAGCAAAGACAAGCCTAAGCCAATTTGAACCAATAAATTCTCCTGGCAATATTGAGGTATAAAGCCTTGTGAATCTTACTAATTCTTAAAATGTGAAGTATAAAATGTTTGGTGATATGTTTGTATAGATATTCAAAATCCTAAGGATTTTATATAGTTTCTAGAAAATTTTGAAACTCATAGAAAAATTTTATCCTATAGAATTTGGATGGATTTATTTTAGCACAAATGGAAATTGGGGAGCTTTCTTTTGGAAAGAACATTTGGAAAATTAGCTCAATACTCAAATTTCACCTCTAAAATTTTCCTTGGTTTCACTATTTGGAATAGTCCTCCTTCATATAACTAACAATCCAAAATAAAATCAGTTACTCTCACAACAATAAGCAAGAATAATTTGTTTCCAAATGCAACTGAATCACCAAAGCCAATAGATAACCAAGAAAGGTCTACAAAATAAATAAAGATTTTGTGCTTTAGATCAAATGCTAGCAGGGAAACAATAATTAAGCAATAAACCAAGTAGACAAGAATAGTTCCACATTTTAGATCAAATGATAATGAGAAAATGATGATTGATAAATAAACCACGCAACAAAATATTAGTCTACATGATACAATGTTCAAACCCACAAGTACCAAGTGAGTGAGGAGAGGTAGGAATAGTTCTCAACCAAGCCTATATGTGTAAGAGTATCAAAAGCTAGCTAATCATGGCCTCTTTGTTAAAACACATGAATAAAAATTGCAATTCCAAAAATAATACCCTCACAAAATGTTCAAAACATGTACAACTAGTGAGGAGTCAAGGACCTACAAAATATGACTCTTTAACTTCCTTATTCACTATCCACATACTCTTTAATTCTTTCATATGTTGATTGTAATTCAAAATCATTATTAAATATCATATTAGAGTTGGTTGAGTTCATAAATTTAAAATTATCTCTTATATGATGATAAAGTGCACTAATTTTCAATGCATAGTCAATTAATAATTCCCTAGCTATGCTTGGGTGAATATACAAAAGTGATCATCTCATAGTCGGAGATCTTGAATGTAATCAATGAGGCTTCTTGTTACTTATCATCTATGTTCTACTACATTATTTCCATGACACCATTGAGAGGTAAAGTCCCAATCTCAATATGGAACATCAAAAATTGATATGGCCTTTCCATTACTAGTGCTTCTACTAAATATTCCCCATTGTCCCATGACACATCATCTAGATCTTCTAATGCTACATGGAGAATGAACTCAATGTATTTCACACTGAAATGCATCAAAGTCATCTCACTATGGCTAAGGGGTCATATATTTTTTGGCATGGCCTTACATTTACCTTGATACTCCATGAGCTCATTTAACTATAGCTTTTTCTATTCTATATTAGCAACTTTCCATTCTAAAAATTGCTTAACTAGATTAATTCTAGGTGATAAGTCTTTGCATGCATGAGCATGATGATAATAAGCATGAATTAAGGGTACCACTTGATCCTCACATAAGTGCATGAAATATACAAAATCATCCAAGTTATCTTTCACTATAGTATAACACTCCCCTTAATTTTCTTAGATAGAAATGCACTCTTTCCACTGCCTATTTTCCTCCATCATCTTCAAAATGGTTTCTCCTAACATTTCAAACATAGTGATATTGATAGTAGCCAGTGCACTTGAGCTAGCAAGATGAGCACCTATGAAAATTATTTATATGGTTACAATTATTGTTTGATCATCATCCACTTTCTAACATTTGAGAGTTTTCTTCTTAATGGCCATCAACTTCCTATTATAATCAAAGGATTTCGAAATGGTGGAAGGGTCATCATCATCATTTCTCTCAAAAATATTAGAGAATAATTCATCTAAATGTAATATTATATTCATGGGAAGAGATCTACCTACCTTATCTCAACATTTGTCTCATTTGTTGATGGGTTCAAGTTCATTAGCCTCCACATTACTTATCTATGCTCATGTTGTTAGAAAAATACTATATATGACAGAGAAATGCAAGACATATAATATGCAAAAAAACACAAACACGTAAAACCAGAGAGACACAGATATATGTAGTTTACCCAGTTTGGAATATGTCCACCTCGAATAGCCAGTCCTTTCTTTCTATTATCCAGCAAAATGAAGAGACACAACCTACAACAGATCTGCTATAATATCTTCTGTTTTCTCTCACAGTCTCACTTCTCTGTTTCTCGCTCTGAGAATACACATATATTCCACAACCTTAATACAATACCCTCACACAAAGAAAAGGGTTACCTTCTAGGGAAAAAAACCCTAAACTAAACATAAATTCTACCGTCAAATCATCTGCCTAATGAACGACCCAGATTGACTAGAAATTACTATACTTTTACAAGGCAATTTTACATCTGTTTTTAGCTTCGGGGGTGCTACCCCCAGAACCACCGCCAGGGGACCGCTGGCCCTCGGACCCCCCACCCAGGGGGGATGCCCCCCCTCGAACCCCCGCAGGGGGGACAAGTCCCCCCCGCATGGAGGGGCGTACAATCTTGCTGGGGTATACATCCAGCTAAAACAAAGACCTCTAAATTTGGATGATAATCATGCTCCACATCCAACACATATGGGCATGAGATTTCAAAGCAATAGTATTTTTCACCAAGCTACACCTTCTAAATTCCATATGTTATTAACCTACATTTTTGGCATGTTGTAGTTTCCTCTAATGATTACTATCAAATGTCAAGTCCATTAGTTAATGTAACTTGTATGGGTTCCATGACCCACTTGAGAACACTCTACTCAATTCTTTGTTGATCTAGACCATCTTACATCTTGGAAAAAACCAAGCAATAATCCTTAACACATATAAATAAGTATTCCTTTGGACATTTTTTATGGTAGTACACCCACATTAATAAATCTTTCTTGAAGTGATAACCAACCTTGCCACAAGGGTCATGAATATTGAATTTCCCCATCACAAACTTGAAGAGGATTATTTTTCTGCCTATGCTAATATTATAGCAAAAAAACTATGTGTGAAGGCACCAATGTTGAGTGGATAAGAAGGGAATAAACCATTTTTATTCTTCAACCTCACATTAACCCAAATTTGGTAGTCTATATGAAATTTGCATGAGCACCAACCCAACTAAGATGTACTTCAAGAGAATACATAAAGGTAAGGTGTATCCACATATTCACATAGAATTTCCATCCAATTTTGTGTACTAATAAAATATAAGCTCTAATGTTCTTGAGGCTTACTTCAGAAACCTCATTGAAGACTAGTTGAGCACAAGTTCATGGAGTGGAGATTCAAATGCTTTTAGTGCTTGTACTTCCATAACTTTTGATAATGGGTAGGGAATGGTGGGAGCAAAGGATGGCACATCTCACATAGTGCCAAAAATTCATTCATCATGTAGAGTACGCCTAATAAGAAACAATCCATATCAAATTGAAAACACTAATGTTTCGAGATTTCCAAGAATTTTTTGGAGGAGAAAGAGGTGCTACAAACTAGCTTCTTATGACATATTGGGTCTACTCAACCAATAACCACCAATTCCATCCTTGATCTATGTCTATGGTTTGATGTTATTTTTTACCCACTTAAGCATATGGAAAATTGTGAGGTACATTGGATGATATGGGATGTTCCTATTCAGTAATGAGTGCATAAAATTGTAATCATCTTAGATCAATTGATGAATGACTAGTGGCTATAGGTAGAACACAAGGGAAAAAGAGTAATTGGATGGGACTTATTTTTCTTTTTGTGACTAGTGGAATTGATAATAGGGGTAGTCTCCTACTCACGTGATATAAGGTCAATTGTATATATTACCACTATTTGCACTATGTTGCCCCTAATTTTACATAACACCATAACATGCTTTTCCAAGTGAAGTACACCCTTGGTGGTGTAACTAGAACACAGTTACCAATCAAACAGGAACTATACCAAGGTCTCACTTTTCTAGAGGCTCCAAAAAATCATTCGATTTTGAAAAGTGTTGATGTAGCATCAACCTTATTTTTTGCGGCAGCAAGTTTTTGACGCTTTAAATTTTCTTATGCCTTATGTGTGCACATTTTTTAAATGTTAGTTATTTAACTCATTCTCATGTTGTTTTCTTCTTCTTCTTTGTTTTCTTCCTATGATGTTTGTTTTTGAAGTGTTTTAAAAAAAAAAAAATCATTTTTTTTGCATTTTTTTTGCAATATTTTTTTTGTAATGAAATTTTCATTTTTTTTGCAAATCAAAAATAATATTAAAATAAAATTTTAAAGTTATGGTTTTTTATATATTTATATAGGCATAGTCTAACTTATAGATGAAATAACATTTTTCACTAGAATCCAATGATACAATTTCAAGAAAGAGTATGACTTTTTGTCTCTTAAAACACATTTTTGAATGCATAAATGGATTCAACACCCTGAAAACCCCTGGGCCACTCAAAATGTACATATTAAACAACTTAACCTCAAGTTTTTAAAAATCCATGCCAGATTTTGGTTCAAAATAACTAGAAAATATGTCACAAAAAAAGTCATTTTGTTTATAAGTTAGACTAAGCCATTTATATATCCTTAATTAATACTTCAATACACATAAAATAATTATCACTAAAATAATAATAATTTTAAACCATTCACAAAAAATACACATTTTGCATATATATATAATAAAAATATACACATTTATGTACCTTTTCGCTAAATATGACATGTCAAATAAAATATTTTTGTCGAAAAATGAATAGAAAAAGTCGAAAAAATTGCCAATTTTAAGAAACTTTTATGTTCAAAAATATTAATACATGACGTTTTTTTTCCAAAAATAATGATGCGCATAAAATTTTAAATAAAATAGCCAAAAAAAATGTTTTAAAAATGTAAAAATATCTTTAAACCAAAAGACAAGAAAATCAAAATAACAAAATAAAAATAATTTGTTTAAAATAAAATAAAACAATCTAAAAACAAAAATTAACAGGAAATTTTTAAAAACATAAAAAAGCAATAGCTTAAAAAACACAAATGTTAAAAAAAATAAGAAATCAATATAATTTAAAAAGAAAAGCACAAACCCAAAACAAAAACCAAGTTTGAAAAATAAAGAAAATATTACAATTATTTTTAGAAAATATAAATAATGAACAAAATATTTAAATATAAATTTAAAAGTTTTAATAAGATATAAAGATTATTGAAAAATAAATTTAAGAAAAGAAATTGTCAGCCTAAAAACTTCATTTATATTATCAAGAAAATACATTTTACAAAATGATTCTCAACGTATATGAGAACCGAAGTATGCAAAATATACATCCATTGAGCCTTTATTTCCACTAGGCCAAGGAGCCTTACATACCAAAATAGAGACAAAAAGGACCAAGCTTATTCAGAGTAAATTTTCATGAAGGTGGTTGTGGAGGAGGCAGAGGAGGCACTGCTAACAATTCCTCTCTCTCGTGCACATGAAAAGCAGTATGCTCAACTCTCACTTCTAGCACATGCAAGCATTCATTCATTCGTCGGTGGCTCCGACAGATATTGGCCAGCTGGTGTAGGATTTCATTACGACTGAATTGGATATCTTCCATGTAGGTCACAAACTCATTTTACTCCTTGTGTTGGTGCTCCTGGAGGATGTCTAGGTTGGCTTGCATACCTTGAAATTGTTCTACAATTGAGTCCATAGTAGATGGCAAAACCAAATGACTAGGGGAGTGACTCGAATCTTGGGAAACCTCCCCCACTCATCCCACACTCCTTGAATCTATAGATGACAAACTATGATTATCTGCATAAAGCCATGCTTGCTTCTATTTCCCTCCGCCTCTACGAGAGCGACCCCGCTGGTGCAACATGACAGTAGGTGAGCAAAAATCTTGAACCTACAACACTACGAATTTCCCCAACTTCACAAGTTTTTCTCCCCCTCCAACATAGAAAGAAAAATCCTCGACCAACCAAGAGAGAGAGGGTGGGAACAAATCCCAGAAGTGGGCTTTAGTGATACTCTCCCACGCACAACAGCCAAAGATGGGACGAAGCTTCCTGGACAGAACCTCACAAACTCAGCTAGGCTTAGAGGAAATATCAAACTAGAGAGATAGTGCAAAGGTTAACTAATTCAAACACAGCTCAAGAAGGGCCCATATCAATTGAGAATTGCATCGGGAACCCACAAAACAGCTTGACAGAGATAAGGGGTCAAGACCTCGAGGAGCTGAGAAACATTCGCCTAACAAGCACCTCACACACCCTTGTTCCATCAAACTAACAAGACTATGGAAACTTACAAAAGCAAGTACATCCCACCCAAAAGAATACCTGACGATAAATTGTACCCTCGAACCCGAGAGAAACACTAGATACCACCAGGAACATGCTACAATCATAAGGAAAGACTCATAATAAGACCATAAATAGAGGAACTAAACTACCTGAAGCCTCCCAAACAGCAGGAAATTGATATATTCCTTCGCAGACCATAGCCATAGATTCCACCAATACATTCACATTTGACACACGAGACTGTAAAACTGGAAAAATATTTACCATAGTCCCAAATGTACATTTGTGAGCTAACTAGTGTGATTCCAATTTCATGTCGGTTCTCCTCTACTTGTTGTTTCATGTTTCACTTCTGCGTTGGGTTTGCTTGGCCACCCACGAGCAGGCTTACCACCCATGGGGCCTTCACTCGGGGAGAAATATTGATACCACGTGCATTCATATTGGGGGATATATATTGAGGAAAAAATAATATAATTTATTGAGCATATAATAGGGGGTAAAGGGTTTTTATATTGGAAGGTATAAAAAATGCAACTCAAAGTTAATGACAAAATATAAAGAGGTATAAAATACGTTAATGAAAAAATTGATACCTACAATATCCAGTGAAGGTAGGGGTTTCTAAATTGGGAAGGTGTATTGGGTTTGCATTTGTAGTGTAGGTTTCAACCACGTACAAAAATTACATGCATACAAATTCTAAAAATAGAAAATAAACAATGGCAACAACATAAAAGACAAAACAGATATACGCAAAGATTTTCCCCTGGATCCTAAAACCAAGACTACCAGATTGTTTTTTCATTATATTCCTCAATGTTACAATACATATATATACATGCCGAAGCATCCATAAACCCCAATCCATTAACCCTGGTTTAGAACATAATCGTAGTTCCCTTGACCGGATCTACAAAATATCACAGACAGAAAATCATCATGCCCAAAACTATGTGTGAAATCCATGAACAAAACCATAGGTAGGTCCACCCACCTAATATAGGGTCCAAAAAGAAATTCTTGCGACGCTTCCCCAGACCCTTTGCAAAGGGGCTACAACCCCCCTTGTGACCCCCCAGCATGTGGGGTAGTCGTGGAAAGAATATAACACACACCCAATAGGTAGGGGGTTAAATAATGTAACTTTGAGAGGTATTTTTCAATATGTAGTCAAATTAAGGGTATTGTTTAGTATGCCACAAATGCACGTGCTATGTCAGAGGTTCATTGAGTGAATCCCTCGTGTTACTACCCCACTCTCTTTATTCATCTCCCAAACAACCTCAATATTCCCCACAAGTGCAAGAGGCAAGATAACTAAGACTATCGTGTCTAGAAGGATCGATGGGTGAGAAACCCATCCAAAACCACCATAATGAATGTCAAGCATATGTGTCCCGTGCCGAGGGAGAAAATTCTGAGGCTAGGTGGTTGTTCAGTTGATCACCCCATCAGGGGAATTTAAGAAACAAATAAGAAAAAAAAGAATAACATAATTTTTAATATTAAAAAAAATAAAAAAATAAAAAAACATTAAAAAAATAAAAATAAAAACCAAAAATATTAATGAAAAAATACAAACAAATATTCAAAACTTGGCAGGTACCTCGATCGCAGATCAAAAGGGTCCCTAGAGGGTGACAGAAGAAGAAACCGCTCCTCCTACCACTTGCTAGGGGCCATTTTGTGCCACAGTCAGGTTAGATGGCCAATTGTTAAAATCGGTCAATCGCCCATAGAACACAACCATGTGCCCTATGGGTAGTCGATCGATTTTAGGAATCCACCATCCGACCTCGCCATGGCACTAAAGGAACCCTGGCGGGTGGGAAGAGGAGCGATTGCTCCTCCTTCTCCCTGTCTGGGGCCCTTCTTGCCACATGTCATGAGCCCTTTTGCATCACAACCAAGGCATTGGCTGATTTCTGAAATCAATTGGTCGCCCACAGAGCACAACCATGTGCCCTTTGTGTGACTGATTGATTTCAAAAACGGCCAACCACTCTAGCCGCGACACCAAAGGGCCCTTGGTGGGTGGCATTAGGAGTGATTGCTCCTTCTTTCTCTTGTCGAGGGCCCTTTAGCACACGGTAGAGGTCACTGGCCAATTCCCGAAATTGGTTGGCCGCCCATAGGGTACTACACAGTACCCCATGGCAATGCCAAATGGGTGCTAGTAGCAGTAGCAACCCTTCGGTGCAGTGGCCAAGACGGCTAGCTGATTCCAGGGATTGGTTAGTCATCCACAAGGCACTTTGTAGTGTCCTGTGGGCGGTCAATTGATTCCGGGAATCAACAAGTCGCCCATGTTGCGATGCTAAAGGGTCACCAACGGGTTGCAAGAGTAGTGAAACTGCTCCAGCCGACCGCCTGCATTTTTGAATTTTTTTTTTTTATTTCTTTCTTTTTAATGGTTTTTTTGTTTTTTTTTAATTAAGTTTTTATTTTTATTTATTTTTTATATTTTCCTCAATTCTTCTTATTTTTTTTTAATGTTTTTTTTTAAGTTTTTTCTTGAATTTTAAATGTTTTTCCCCTAATGTTTTACTTATTTTAATGTTTACCATGCTATATATATAATCTAACACTATAAGTATATATTATAATATATATAAATCTAATATATATATATATATTTACTATATATATATTATATATATCATTATATATACAAAATAAATAAATAAATTTTTTTTTTTTTTTTTTTAAATATTTAAATAGGTTTGTTTTTTTTTTGGTATTTTAAGAAAAACTTATGAATGATTCTCTATTTTTGCGTCATTTAATAATGAATTATTTTAATATAAATTAAAATTTTATTGGTCATTTATAATTTTGCTTATTTTCATTAATGTTTTAATTTAATTTTATCTTTTCTTCTTCTTCTTCTTCTTTTTCCGAGAGTTAACGCTTTTATTTATAGAGCAATTTTGGTTTAACATTTCCAAACCCATCAAATAAAAAAAATTAGTTGACATTTCGAGCCAACAAATGTGATTTCATTTTGTTTTGTTATTTTATTTTTTATTTATTTATTTCTTTACCTTTTTTGTAGCAAGGCTTGTGTCAATGTTTGACTAGAAACGAGACCCACTATATTTCAATTCGAGTCCATTATGTGTCAATTTGATAGTTGATTTTAAATTTTCATTGCAATGGTTAAAGCATTGGTCTCGAAATATGTTGAAATTTAAGATATTTTGTAATCATGATATTTGGATTTAATTCCATGGTTGAACAATGTCAAAATTTTAAGGTTTTTTAGAATCGTGATATATTATCTTTAACACATAGTCGAACAATGTCAAAATTTTTAGGTTTTTCAGAGTCGTGATATTTATCTTTAATGTCGTGGTTTAAAATTGTCAAAATTTTAAGGTTTTTTAGAATCATTATATTTGTGTTTAATGTCATGGTTGAACAAAGTCAAAAGTTTAAGGTTTTTCATAGTTATTTTTGATGTCGTGGTTAACAATTGTTGGAATTTTTAAGCTTTTTGAAGTCATGATATTTTATCTTTAACACTATTGCCAAAAATTATTGGTGTTTTAAGTTTTTTCTAAGACGTGATATTTTATCTTTAATGCCATGCCTGAAAATTGCTGGAATTTTAAGGTTTTTCGAAGTCATGATATTTATCTTTAACGTAATTGCTTTAAAATGTTGAAAATTTACCCAGAAAAAGAAGAAGCATTGTTACAGCATCAACATTTTTTGTTTTCAAGGTGTTTTTCCATGTTTTTTGTGCAAAAAAAATTGGTTTTTACTACCATTTTTAAAAAATGTTGAAAATTTACTCTCTACCCCCCCCCTGGCCAGAAAAAAATTGTTGTTCCAGCATACACACTTTTCGTTTTCAGGTTGTTTTTTCATGTTTTTTGGGGGGTTTTTTACTGGAGTTCTCGTTTTGAGGTTACAATTCTCATTTAATCAATAGCTTTGTTCTAGTTGGAACTATGGAAAGGTTCTCAAAAACTTTTCAAATATATGGGGAGGTTGCACTGTTTCTAAGGCTGATTTACTATATTCCTTGATTCCTATAAATGGACAACCCATAATTTTTAACCATAGGTTCCACAAACACCTATGGTATACTCCTGTGGGACTTCACAATAGTAATCCTTGTAGATGTAGAACCCATGGATGTATAAATCCAGCATTTTTACTTCAAAAACAAAAATAGGGTCATTTTGTCATATAAGATATAGTGGATATTGATAAGAGAGAGATGGTACTAGTTGTTAGGGATTTTTTGCAAGGAAACAAAGAACTGATTGGCATTCTTCTGCTTGGACTAAACCCTAGTGTGCTTGAAGCATTGGGACATGGAGGAAGCAAGAGTATTTCTTATTATCATGATGATTATGGAGGATTATGGTATATCCCTAAGGGTATGCAGATACATTTCCAACATGAAGGGAC
>APFE030331631.1:0-14054 GCA_000404065.3 Pinus taeda | reverse complement strand
AATTCATATTTACACTGACTACAGACCAAGACTGAACAGATTTTGGGCTGACAGACACTAGACTGGACTGGACTTTTACTTGAAGAACTTTCTCCTTTGTACAGGGGTCTGAACATCTTGATGTCTTTTATTTCTGGAGCTCCTTCTCTTGTCAACATGTCTACTAAATAATTTTCTGCACCTGATTTGTAGACAATATCGAAATCAAAACCTTCTAGCCAGAGAGCCCATTTTAGAACCCTAGTATTTCCTTGTTCTAATAATTTCTTGTTGGACAAAATACCTTTCATATGTTTCAGATCAGTTCTAACTAAAAATCTGACACTTTTTAAAAACAATCTGAATCTTTGAATTCCTCTTTTGACAGCAAGTATCTCTTTGTGGGAAGATGGATACTTAGTTTATGTGTCATCAAAAGTACTGGAGGCATATGCACAAACAAGTTCTTTTCTTCCATGTTTCTGTAATAACATTGCAGCCCATGTATGATCAAATGCATTTGTTTCAAGAATAAATGGGAGATCAGTGTTAGGTAGTTTTGACTTGGGAAGTTCTCTGATTTTGCTTTTTATGTTCCTTACTGCCATAGTCATCTCATTAGACCATTCAACTTTTTCTTTCTTCAGCCTTTTCTGCAAAATCTTAGTATCTTCAGATTGCTTGTCATAGAACTGACGAATGTAATTCAAGCAACCTAAAAATCTCTGAAGCATCTTTACATCAAGGAAAATATCAGGAAATTTTAGAAGATGAAGAAGGATATGAGGTTGAAGCTTTATGTGACCCTGTTCAATATGCAATCCTAAATAGTCTATTCTGACTTTTCCAATTTGAAACTTTTCTTCTGAGTCAGATAGAACTAACCCATGCTTGTACACCATTTCATAGAGTTTTTATAAATGCAGCTTATAAGTATTTACATCCTTACTAAATACAAGAAGATCATCAATATATACAATCACATACTCTACCCTTCCAAAAATACCTTCCATCCGCTTTTGGAACTCAAAAGGAGCATTCTTCAAACCAAATGGCATTACTGTCCATTGGTATTGGCCATGTGGAATTGTGAAGGCTGTTTTATATCTGTCATCTGGAATGATACCAATTTGCTAGAAACCACTTTTAAGATCAAATTTGCTGAAAACATTTGCATTGACGATTTTAGCAAGCGACAATTCTTTATTGGGAAGAGGATCCCTGATAAGCATTAAAGCTTCATTCAAAACTTTGTAATTAATTACCAACCTCTTCTTTCCACGTTTCTGCGCACTATGTTTGTTGACATAAAAGGCCGGACATGCCTATGGGCTTTTACAAGGCTCAATTAGGTTCTGTTTAAGCAACTGCTGAATCTCCTGTTTGCACAAAGCTTGTTCAATAGGGGACATATGATTAGCACTTGCTTTTTGAGGTTTAGGAACATACCCTTCTTTATAAGGTAATGCTACAAAATATTTCTCTCTGGTCCAGGAGGCGTCTGGCCTGCTTGTTGTGCAATCATGGTGTAGCTTATCTGAGATTGCTTGTAATGTCTTTTGGCCATGTATTTGTGCATGCTTAACAATCTTTTGAATTTTGGTAAGATCTTGCATGGTATCCTGCATATTATCTTCTTCACTGGGCTTGACCTTAAGCTGGTAATCATTCTTTGCGGGAATCATAATTGGTCCTTCAACAGTGGTAAATGTGACCGAGTCTTTGCCAAATGTGATTAGAAGGAATCTCTTCAAAAAATCTTGGCCCAATAGGACATCTGATCTCGTATTAAAACTGTACAAAGTAACATATGTCTGTACATGATTCAAATAAACTGGAAAATCAGGAGATATATGGTTAATCTCCATTAACTCTTTATTCACAGCTCTGAAGGACAATTTAGTAGGTTGCCAATAATAAGAAGGAATTGCACTGAATTTGTAGCGACTACACATAGCTCCAAAATCAATTTGTGCATCTAAGGTGTATTCCTTTAAATTTGGCAATTTTATTTTGAAAGGAATTACCACTTTATCTCCTATTGCCATGATATTTTCCAAATCTACTTCCTTAGATTTCATGGGCATTTCTTCTGGAATATCCTTCATCAGAATTCTTGTCAATTTGGAATTAACATCATCATAATCAGAAATAAGACTTTGAAGTTTAGCTGATAATTGCATTATTTCTGATCTTGTTAGTTTAATAGATGATTCCAAACTGCTAATTTTCTTCTTGAGAGTATTGATTTCATCCATACCTGTGACTTGAGAAACTTCTGTAATATGCAATGGTTTGAACATTAATCAAACTCTCTTTCAATAAAATCCTCATCATCAATTATTCTTTTGGAAGGTAATTGTTTTTCCAAACTTTCCAGCGTTTCTTTCAATCTTCTTCTAGTTGTTAATTGGGACGGTTCAAGTTGTGCTAGCTGTGTCTTGACATCATCAATCTGATTCTGCAAATTGTTTGTTTTGTTGAAGTAAAACATTTTAATATCAGCAATAAAAGTTTCATCAAAGTCAGAAGAATCAGATTCTAAACTTATTCTTTTGATATTAGGTAAATCATCATTATCTGAAGTAGAAGAATCACTGGAAATTTCAAAATATTCGCCATCTGAGTGGGAAATGAGATCCCAATCTTCTGGATTATGCACTGTAGTAAAAACATCCATGATCATCAACTGTTTTTCGTTCTTTTTCTCTTTGCAAGTATTAGCATAATGGCCTTCTTTTCCACATATAAAACATGTTACCTTTTTAGAAGGCTTTGCTCTTTTTCCGAATACTATCCTCTTCTTTTTGGAAAACTTAAAAGGATAATATTTTCTCCTAGGATTATACTTATTTGCCTTGCATGAGCATGAAACTTTTGACACTTTCTTTTTAGATTTGCTACTACATCCAAAATCATATGTTTTTGCAAAATTATTACACAATTTTGTACTGAAATGCATATGCTTCTTAAAATTCTTTTTAGCTTTTTCTGATGCACACTCTCTTTGCAAAACATAAACTATCATCTGATGTACTGCAGGAAATGAAGAATTCTCAATTTTTACTTTGTTGGTCTCAATATACTGATTAATCAAATCTGTAATTTTTCCTGGCATTGAAGCTATGTAATACCTCAAATAAGCAACATTGTGGGGATTTGCTGCTTGATAAAGAAGTTTTTGCATAACACAATAATAATCATGCAGATAATCTATGTTACGCAATCTTTGAGATAAAAAGAGTTGACCATGATGTACTGAATCTTCTGGTACTACCCCCACAAATTCATGTTTTAAGGCATCAAAAATAGCTTTCAGGGGATCTGTTGGATGTTCAATGATATTGTTCGTTTCTTCTTCAGACAACTTATCCCACCATTGTTTTAAAATACCAGTAAAAGACCAAACAATTTGTGTGACTATATCAGACCATGATGCTTTAGTTTCAGCTTTTCGCTGTAGTGCCCAAGCATGGACATTATGCAAAACTGTTATTACTTCTTCACTTTCCATGCAATCAATATTTACCAAAAGTGTATTGCCAAATCTTTTAGCTGATGGATTTTCAAATTTGGCAGGGACACTTTCCAAATTAGAAAAAAGGACTATCTGCAGATGCTTCATGTGCAAAAGTATCCTTGTCACCTTTCTTTCCTTTATGTGTGAATGTAACTGTATCACCTCTATCTCTTTTAGAACTAGTATCTCCTTGAGTGGGTTCTCCAGGAGTTCTGGCAGAGTGAGATGTAACACCAAACATGGCCAAAATTTGTGGAGCAGATGGTTGGCCATTTTCTACAAAGGTTTTAACACTGACATAACCTTTTGGTAATCTCAAGCTTTCAACAATAGGAAAAGTGGTTAGTCTTTCTCTTATCAAATCTGTTTTCTCTCTGGCTAGTATTATTCCTTTTTGTACTTTCTCAATCTTAGCAATATCCATGTTATCAGTGTTTTTGAACAAAATACTTCTAAGACAATCTTTTGATTCATTAGAACTGGAAGAAAACTTTATTTTTGAATATGAAAGATCTACATCTCTATAATGAGGTGGAGAAGTAGGCTGTGGTAATGCATCTCTTAAATGTTCAAGGGACCTGGAAATAATTCCCATGTTGGAATTGATATCATTCAATTTCTTTGTGTGCTCATTTTGTATCCCCAAACATTCATTATAACCATTGTGCATTTTCTTTATATGTTCTTTAATTTCTAGCACATCTTTGGCTATGTTATCTAAGTTTTGCAGCATACAAACAATCTGATAGTTTGTATAATTATGCATTTTCTCTGTTTCACTCTGATCTGCATCTGACATATTTTTCATCTGTATCCATTGGAAATCTGACTTTAGAGTACCGTTCTTGAAAGTTCTTCTAGAGTTTGCAGGCTCTAAATATCTTTCATTAATCTTTGCCGTCAGATCATATTGAGCTCTGGGAAGACTAAAGATTTTAATATCAGGCAATATTGTTTCATGCTTTTGATCTTCTAGTTGGAAACTAGAAGATGTGCTCGATACACAGAATTGGCAATCATTAGATTTATGGGTTAGAGGTTTCTTTTGGTTTCTTTTGGGAACAAAATATATTGGTGGAATTGGAACTGATAAAGGAGCAGGAGAAGGCATAACTGGAGGAGGTATTACTGCTTTTGTCTTGTCTCTACTTCCTAAAAATGAAGATCTATCTAAGATAGTCATGGATCTGACAAGACGAGGGCTTGTGAATTTGAGACCAGAAGAACCATCAAAATGTTTGACAATAGACAATTGTCTAGGTTCTTTTGATGTTTGGAGTTGAGGATATTTTTATGATAATGGAATGTAAGTACTATTCCATTCATCAGGTAGAGTGCATTCTGCAAATCCTATTTGTAAGGGGGCAGTATTACTGGGACCAACTATTACTCATTCTTTCAAAGCTCTTGAACACAATTTTGGATTGAGTGGAGGCATTGTGCTAGAAACAAATCGAAGACAAATAGAAGAATGAAGTTGATCGACCAGAGTTTGTGAGGCGACATTGAAACCATTGAACTGAATATAGGCATTCAGAAACTCATTTATATATGGGTCATTGAAAGAAACTTGATATTTGGGAATTACAGAAAACCAGACAAGATCATTATTAAGAGGACCCTGAAAACCTCCCAACAATGCATCATTAAAACCATTCATACTGGTATCCAGGACACAAGTTAGGCAATAAGTATTTAATCTTGGTCTGACAAGAGGATTAATCCCGAACTGAATCATGCCTATATGAATATATTTGAACCCATGTTCTAAACCCCATTCAATATCTTCTCTTTTAATTAAAGGAACCTGGTAGACTTTCTGACCAGTAGAAATAGGAATATTTACAGAAGTCAAGCGAAATAACTGAGTTGCTCTGAACTGAAAAGCAGGGATCTTATATAACTTGTCTACTTCTATCTCTGGCAATGTCCAATTTGGCTGTGGCTCAAATTCTTGAACTAAAACTTTTTCATGATATAATTTTTCTTCAGAAGTTTTGTTCAAATATTTATTCAGAAAACGCCATCTCTTTTGCTGAGCAATTTTCTTATCTTCGGGTGTTTGGAAAACAAATTCATTCAAAGAACCAACCATTGAGATTAAATATAAGTATGCACCATTTTACCAAAGATAAATATCTTATTTCTTGTCTTATCTTTTATGTTTGGTTTCCCTCTCTTACCAAGATGTGTTTGTATTATATGCCAATAACCTTTCTCTTTATAGTTTTCCTTGGCTAGGAAAGCTTGCTAATTACTCAAGGATCATGGGGAAGACTTCAAAGGATAGACTTGAAGTGTGAAAGAAGTTCTATTGAAACCCTTCAAGCATTGATGTCCTACAAGGTTTGCTAAGAAGCAACCCAAGGTATGTCTTAGCCTGTAAGCATTGTTACAAAGATCTCTTTATATAAAGGTACGATCATTCTTCTTTTAAATTTTTCTCTACATTACTAACATTGTCATGTCTAGGGTTTTGAATTGTAAGAGATTCTTGTCTGGCTTATTAATCATTAGATTGAATTTATCCTCGTTATATCATTCGTATGGAACCCTAAAGGTTTTCTATAAAACCCTAACCTAAGAGTATGTATATAGTTATGAAACCCTAATCCACCTAGGTTTAATGAAGAAGTCTAGAAATCCTATTCTCTTATTTAGAGCCTTGGTATTGTTATAATAAAAACCTTAGCCGTTTAGGGTTTTCTATCCAAAGTTATGTATTGAATCCCTAAATCTTTAGGGTTTGATGAATTAGGGTTTATGAGCAAGACACTTATATTATCTATAGTAAGATACTTAGAATGAAGCCCTAGGTGTATGTTCGTCTATCTGATCGAAACCCTAGCTTGGTCAAAGTTGTTATATGTCTAACTTTAATGTATTGATATTTGTGTCTTGGGTTTGCCTAGTAGATATTGTTGTATGCTTGTACATGACTATGAAATCCTAGATATGTAAATTTGTGTATGCTACCCAAATTGTTGTTTCTCATGTAAATTCTAGGGTGTATAACAAAGCCCTAGTGGAGATTGATATTGTAGGATATGATGATATTGTTTTCGATATGATTTAGTCTAAGATTTGCATCAAACCTTAGTAAAGGCTAACATTGTTGAAACATTAGATGCATACTAGGTTTGTTATTAAATTATTGGTATTTAAGGCTTTGTATATTGAAAATAAAATCTAGGGTTTGCAATAATTATAGAAGAGTATCTCTCATATCCTTGGAAGTAATATTGAAGCCTTAGATAGAATGAGATTGATTTCTTGATTAAATTGCGTTATGTTATAGTTTAGGGTTTGTAACAAAACCCTAGTAAGATGTTGAAGTTTAGAAGTATATGTCTCTCACTGACAATGAACTTAACTAGGTTTAGATATTTGATGTCTGAAGTATTTGATTGTTTTGATGGTTCCATTATATTGACATAACTTTGATATTGTTAACTTCACACTTCTATATATATTTGGTTGTACTTGCTATTAAAGTTTTGTAGGTACACATGATGTTTGTGCGAGCATGATCAAGATGACCTTGGTGAAGCTATGAAAGGTTGAAGCTTCTCTGATGTCATAGAAGAAGAAAGTAGTTGGTCTCCCTAAGTTAAGAGGGAGCCTCGATAGAAGAAAGAGTATATCTCCCCAGTTGAGAGGGAGGGCATATTATGACAATGAATACTTTGAAGTAAGCAAAAGTACTATCGAGAAATGTTCATGATTCATGAAGTTGCAAACAAAAGACTTGAGAAGTATTGAGGCTACATTTGGTGCTGCTGAAGAGGTCGTAGAAGAAAGCTTCTAACAAGATGTATTTGAATAACTCGATGATGATACAAAGAACATCCAAATGAATGAGGACCTCGATGGTTTGTGTTTACTTGTATGTTTGAAAGCTTATTACTGATTGGGGTTATTGTACATGTAAATCTCTCCATGAGAAAGATGATCAATTGTGAAGCATGATTTAGATAAATGGATATATCTGCTTTGTTAGGAGAGTTGAAGCATCTAATGGTGGATGCTTGGGAGGACATCTGGCCAACCTATGTGTTGATGTCTACATCCTGAAGAGGGAGGGTGGCATTGGTCATGGAGCTCCGACCTTGGATACACACCTAGATCCCTGGGTTGATGGTTAGCAAGTAAGCCTGATGGTACTTAGAGTGGCTGAAAGCTTGAGTGCATCTTAGTCCCACCCTGATAGATAACCTTGGTTAGGTATCTAGTTCGTGGCACTGAGTGTACCTGAACTCTTCGTAGTTCATATTGGAGATCTTCCATGTAGCTCTATATGGTTATAATTATGAATACCTCACTAGTTAAGAGGGAGTGTTGACGAATGTAGCTAGGTTCAGTCTTCATAAATGTATTTAAGCCACAATATATTGTATTTGTCAAAAGAAAGAAAATAAAATTTTATTTTATTAAAATTGAATTATTAAAGCATGGGATTCATGCTTGGGTCAATTGTTTTTAGGTCAAAGCCTCCATTGTAGGCTTCTAGGGTTTGTGTCAAGTGTCCTTGTCCATGTCATAATGTAAAGAACCCTTCTTGGGATTTATTTGTTAAAGAAGAAATTTATTTTATTGTAAAATAGGTCAATTATGCCTCCTCCACCAAGTCGGCCTCAAACTGGACAAGTTGGCCTAAACTGTGCAGCAGGATCATTATATAAAGGTAGCAACTCAACTTCATTTGGGACACACTCACAACAAGTTTGATCTGCAACTTCTAGGGCCAGAAAAAGGTGTGAATTTCAAGGAAGAAGAGAAGAAGCATAGTGAAGAAGAAGGTCCCTCTCAAGCATAAAAGGTCGAAATTTTCTCTCTTTCCCAAATGTGTGAAGTTGTGTAGCTGCTGGAAGGGGGATGAAATTCTGCAATAACTGGGAGGTCGAAATTTTGCAACTAGGAAGTCAAATTTCTGGATTGTTGCTGGATTAGAGCTGTTGGATAAGTAGAGGCTACTATATCACCTTGGAAGGCTAGCTTGGTGGAGAAGGAAAGTCTGTTGGTCTAGGGTCTTGGTCCATCTCAATCTATATTATTGAAGGAAGAGTTCTTGACTGGGTTTTCCCCTATATAGGGGTTTTAGCCGTTCCTGTCTGCCTACATCTGGTGTCCCTGATCTTTGTGATTTTCTTTTGATAATTACTTCATGAAATAAAGATAAAGAAGAACATAAGAAAGTTAATAAAAAAATAAGAATATCACAAGAAATTACCAACATAAGAAAATCTTTCCACCTTTCTGATTTTCTAACAGGTGGTGCGACAATGTTGTTATGGGGTAAAGGAGAAGGGTAGAAATATTTAAGTGTGGAAAACATGCAAGGTGGGTGTTGGTAGTGGAAGATAAAAATATGAAGTATTTTAAGAAAGGTAATACAAGCATTTCACCTTCCATGTGATCATGATGAAATCCTTTTTGAAGAAGAAATTTCTTTCTACATGCTTTTTGTTGGATTTGATCATTACAAGAATGAGGTCGATGGATGGATCATCATCAATATAATGAAGAATGCATAAAATAAGAAAATATTTCTTGGTTTCATCACATGTAAATCTTTTAATTGCAAAGCTTTGAGGACAAACCTTGAGGAGGGTATTATGTTATGATGCTAGGGGGGGTATATATGGACTAAAGGTACATGTAACACAAATGTATTTGGACAATGGAGTTTTGGATTGATGGTGAAGAGGTGCATTGCTAAGACGCTCTCTAGTTACTCTTTTCGACCTGTTAAACTTTTATAAACTATAAAATATTTTAAGATACAAATTAAAAAACATATTATTTATTAATTAAATTGTTTTTAGTTTTAAAAAAATTATTTTTTATTTTTAATTATATAGTAAATTTTATTTTTAATTATATAATAAAAAAATTCAATTTTAAATAAAAAATACTAAATAAAAATTTATGCTAAAAACTAAACATAATATTGGTCCACAGAGTGTAGAATAGAAGATGATAGGATGTAGTACTAAATTACTCTATGATGTGAAAGTCATTAGTTTGAAATTCCATGGCCAAAAATCCACTTGTGTTAAAGGCTCGTGTAGCCCACAACGCCCACAACCAATGCTATCCCCAAATAATTTTGATGGCTTAACTTAACAAACAAAAACTAAACATAAACACTCACAATCACATTTAAAAAAACTAAATTAAAACATCATATTTACAAATTAGGTATACACTTAAACATTGGCCATTGCGTTTACATGTATGATTGTTTGTCTTAAGCAAAAGAATGAGATAAAGAATAGTGTTTGTTGACTAAAGAATGAGATAAATAAGAGTGATTGATATGCGTTTTTTAATAATTTTGATCCTATTCTTTTCTAAAAGGAATATATGAAGTTATATTTAATTGAATTAATTTATAAAATTTGATTATAAAATAAATATATTAAATAAATTTAAAATATTAAATAATAAATTAACTAATTAATTTATATAATATATAAAATTACCATTAATCAAAATTAATTTCATAAAATTAAAAAAAAATTATAAGTTTAGAAATGAATAAAAATTGTTTGTTTGTGTGACTTTCGGTTCATATATTATTCAACCTTGATTAGAAAAGGGTTCATATTAATATTTACGTTTCTTTCGTCTAAAGATTATAGATGTTACTCTACAAAAGGTACTTACTCTTGTGTAAAAATTGCAGCTATTTGAACTATGGTATAAATGCTGCTCGTGGAAAGATCTTGAATATTACGATGGACAAAGCTTCTCCATGTGTTTTAAAGGGTTATAATGGTATGTAACTAATAATATAGTTTAGGTGTTTTTTTCTTATACTTCATAATGTTAATATGAGAGATATTATGTGCATAATTGACTTCGTTTTTGATTTATAAGTGATTTTCAATGAATTTTGTGATATGTTATTACAATGAATAGGTTTTTATAAATTATGTGTTTACTAAAATAGGAATTAATTTTTTTTGATATGCACTATTTTAAAGGTGTAATTGTTTTTTTTTTAATTTTTATTAGTATTTTAAGGATTTAATTTTTTGCCATTATATATATTTATATAATATGAAAAATTTCTTAGATATTTGCCTCATTTAGATTATAAATTTAAATCTTATAATTTTTAATAATTTTTTGCTAGATTTTTAGATATTTTTTACTGAAAAATAAAAAGAAGTCAAAAGATAAAATAATAATTTATTTCGAAATGTTTTAAATATTTAATTATTAAAATGTTTTTTTTTTCATTACTTTATATAATATATAATAGTATGAGTTTGAATACTTTTATTTAACATGTAATTTGAAAATATTTATTTATGAATCACCATTGTCTTATATTAAAATGTTTTTTGGTGTATTAATTATTTTTTTAAATACGGTTAATATTATTTAACTTTTACATATTAAAATATTTTATTATGATTATATTGAATTTATTTTATTATTATTAATAGTTTTAATTATATATTCAATTTATTAAGAATAATGAATTAAAAGCATATCCTTTTGTTAAGAAAGTAAACCACCATCATTCATGCTCAGTGAAAGTTAACCATCATCAATATATTATATATATATATGTTGATATGTATATTTCAAATAAAGTTTATATTAAATATTTTAAAAAAAAAATAATTATACATGTTTCTCACACTAGAAAGTGAATAAATATTTTTACCACATTTCTTTAGTATTGGGTTTTAATATCAACCAGAGATAGAATCAACAAAGTTGGAGTATTCATGTTTTATACTACTTTTAACTAAATCTAATTGATTTCTTTATTTATTATAGTTGATGTTGTTCTTTTATTTTATTTAGAGAATATTTTAAAAAGACATGTGTCAACTTGAGATTGAGCATAAAAGGATTTACACATTTCTTTCATAATTCATTTCTATTTTTATTATAGTCTGTATTTTTATTTAGAGAATATTTTAATTTATTTTCAAAGGGACATGTCAACTTGAGATTGAGCAAGGAAGGAATTCCAAATTACACATTTCTTTCATAATTCATTTTTATAGTATTATTATTATAGAAGACATTGTTTTTATTTATTTAGAAAATATTTTAATTTATTTTAAAAGGGACATGTCTCAACATGAGGTTGAACACGGAAGGAAAATTCCGAATTAGACATTTCTTTCATAATTCATTTTGATTATTATTATAGAAGACATTGTTTTTTTGTTTTTTGTTTTTGCTTTTGTTTTTAATTTAGAGAATATTTTAATTTATTTTAAAAGGGACACGTGTCAACTTGAGATTGAGCATTGAAGCATTGCACATTTCTCTCATACTGGGCTATAGAATGGGCCAGAAGTAAAATATAATAATAATAATTATTCTTATTCTCATTATCATTATTATTTTTTTACTTTCACTAATATTAATATAAAATTATTTTACTTAACATAAACACCTAGATATTTTATTTACGACTTAAAGAGTGAAATTGAAATATTTTTACCACATTTCTTTTATAAGTAGTTGTAATACTTTTTTTAAAACAAAATCTATCCAAACCAAATAACTGTTAACTAAAAAGACTACCATATCAGTTTAACATACATAGATTTTACAAATTGAAACAACAAAAATGCAAATTTACTACAATATCAGTTTGAAATACATAGATTCTACAAATTGAAACAACAAAAATGCAAATTTACTACAATATCAGTTTGACCTACATAGATTCTACAAATTTAAACAACAAAAATGCAAATTTACAGTAAACTCCCATTCAAGGGAAAAATGATGTCTTCATCAGCTGGTCTGTTCAAGCCGAAATGCAGATTGCCATAGGCTGGGCCTGGAATAATGCTTATAGAATTCTCGTTCACTGCAATGTTGCCATTGATTTTGAGATTCTCAATCTGCCTTTTGATGGCATCAATCTCGTCCTACTAATGAGAAATTTTGAAATTTTGAGGGATTGAAGCTCCTCAGTGACAAATATTAGGAGATTATCTTGCTGGAAAATTCGCCAGTTTAAGTCCATAATTTCCACTTGAAGAGTCTACAAAGGGTTGTTGCTTGCATTTCTGGGGGAACTACCACAGGACTCGAAGAATTGAGAATGGAGGGCATGGCTAGCAGGTTTGAGAGGTAGCCAAGAGGTGTTCAAGGGGGAGCAAAGACAGTGTCCAAAAGGTGATTTTAGGCGGAGAGGAGGCTTTGATGTGCTGAGATGAAGTTAAGGGAGTCAAGGGGAAGGGGTACTGAAAAGTTCAGAGAAGTCCAAAATTAAGAGCTAGAGTGAGAGCAGGGGGGGCTTAACGTGACAGGGAAAGGGAAACGGAAGGGGGAGGAGAGGGCTAACCAGAACAAAGCAAGGGGATGAAAATGATACCCGATTGAAATAGAAAGATGCAAGAAATACAAAACCCAACAATACATCACAGAATGATATTCAGACCGAAATAGATCATGATGTGGGGACCAAAGACCAACTTTAGAATGCCCAATTCCGTCGAACCATTGGTGCTAAAGCCGTCCCACGCAGTATTTGTTGCTGATGGCTGCTGAAGTGGTCCCCGAAAGAGAATTTCACCGGACGATTAAGTTGTAGGGGTGGGGTCCAAGGTCTCTCACCATCGAAGAAAACGACTCTGTGGGGCTCATTACAGAGCCACCGGGAGCGAAAGTAGGCAGACGCCATGACACTTCAAAGCTGATGGCTGCTGAAGTGGTCCCCGAAAGAGAATTTCACCGGAGGATTAAGTTGTAGGGGTGGGGTCCAAGGTCTCTCACCATCGAAGAAAACGACTCTGTCAGTCAAGAGGGGCTCATTACAGAGCCACCGGGAGCGAAAGTAGGCAGACGCCATGACACTTCAAAGGGGAGGAGCCAAGGAAAACAGTGAAGGCAAGGAGAGGAGGACCTCAGTGGAGGATTTGGCGAGACAGTGAAATGAGAGGGGTCAGATCAGTCCATAAATTTATCTACGAGGAGACACCCTCCCACGTGAATCCCATTTCATCGTAATTAAACCACCGAATGTTCAGTCTCTTCATAGCTTCATAGTCATTAATACGAAGGTGTTAGTTCTGTAGCATCAAAAAACGTGTTTTAGTCTTAAAATTTTGTGGAGAGGCTTAAAACTTTGTGGAGAGGGTTAACCATAGGGTTTCTTGATAATCCATAATTTTGGAAATTCCACCAAGAAGTGTTTCAATTAGATTATTAGCCTATTTTTAATTATTTCTTATATCTAAACTTAGGAAGGGGTAAATTAATTAGAATGAATTGAGATAAAGTTTGAATCATCTAGAAACTCACACAAATCGACACTGAATTAATTTGAGCCCTTGATTAAGTTTTAATCTTGGTCGTTGGAGGTCCAACAGACGATTATAAGAAGAAATCGATGGGTAGATGGAGAATAAACCTGTGGAGTTCGATTTCGTTGGAGAGTTTGATTTTTCCAGAGAGCCAGTAGTCGCTGGAAGTGTTTGAGCTTTAGAAGGAAGCAGAGAAAGTGGGGGGTAGGGACAGTGAGACAGAGGAAGTTTTCCAGATCCGGTGAAGTGTGCATTGGAAAGAG
>APFE030331630.1:11802-27265 GCA_000404065.3 Pinus taeda | reverse complement strand
AAAACCAAACTCAAATTGTTAGTGTCTCAAACAACACTAGAGTGTTATCAGATAAGGTGAAAATGTAACATCTAGTGCATTATCTAGATCATGAAATTAGGCATTTGCAATTCTCAAAGATGTCATGAAAACACCGCAATTAACATATATATCATCCAGATGTAATTCAAGTTAAGTTTCACAGATGATCCAAGCTTATGTTAACCTATTTTCCACAAAATCCTAGCCATGAATAGATCTGAAGCTATCATGTGAATCAAATATCCAAAATGTTGGCACAAGTTCAGACTTTACACCTTATAGAATATAATTTTTTCTTAGTTATGATTGTGTTATGTCCAGAACCTTTATATTTGTAGTCATGTATTAAAGATGACGTGTTCGAATTAGGAAATAGATCATTAATTCTACAATTTTACCAAAGCTATACCTCGGGACATACTTATAACCAAATTTAAGGTGCCACCGTGATAGCATACCATTCAAAGAATCATCACATTGTTTCACTAAGGGAAATATTTAAGTTGTATTCAGTGCAGAAATGCCTCCCGAAAATTGTTCAGTCAAGACATATACAGAATCACTAACCTTTGAAAACAATCATACCTTCATTAATCGTACTAATAAACCTAAAGAATAAGGTATTATGTGAGGAAATGAATTGCTTTTAGAGAAAAGATATCATCAGATATGGCACAATGTATTGGTATGCAGAATTCCAACAGTGAACACAATGCCAACTTTTAAATCTGAGTATTAAATGAGGCATTGAGAATAATGTCACATAAACTTATCTTTAGATGACTTCAGCAACATAAAGAGACCAAACAATAGTGAGGAGAGTAGTTCTTTCTGTGCCAATTTCAGATCATGCTCATTATTTACACTAGAAGATGTTCAGAGAATTAGGATTTTATCACCGAGCCATCATCAATCATAATCATCTCCCAAGACTGCCTTTATCAAAAAACATCAAATCATCAACTCACACTGTCAGGGATTTTAGAGCTCCCTCTCAAGCCTTTTTTCATGAGCTTCTTATGTGAAAGACTTTTCACAGGGCACGATGATTTTGTCACTAAAAAATTGCATTATCTTCATTTTCTAGATGATTATGACCAACGCATTAAGTTATCCCTTCCATGACTAGGAGGGATATTCCATATTCAGGCATTCATATTCATAAGACATTCTTTAGGCTCAAAACATTAAAGAGACCAATGACCTAATCAGGATCGTCACAATTTCCTTTTCTCAATGTGCTTTCCAAGGCATATGATGTGGTATGAATTTTCTACAATTCATCTCTAATTTCATGCTTATAAGGGTTGTTACAAGAAACTTCTCCAAAGTGCCACGCACAAATATCGAAAGGTATCCAAGGGTGTCAATCATAAGGTGTGCATATAATTTCATTATTCTAGCTACTAGATGTAGATATAAAGGGTTGTTTCCATACATCATTACTGCTCCTGTAATTATTGCTAAAATTCACTATAGCAGATGCTACCACCCTGACCATAGTTGATGCTTTTCCACTACTCTTGCACACTCTCAGTAGAGCCTGTAGACAACAAATCATTCATTTAAGACAATGATAATATCGTGCAAGCTAATGTTGTTGTGAATGATCTTTTTAGGTTCCTCATGCATGTATATATTGAATAGGTTAATAGGAGGATTTATTATTAGGAAATTTTCACAAGATGTATAGTGGCAGATCTAAGCAACTACTAAGGTGTAATAGTGATGAAACCTTGAAGCTTTTTGTTGTATGATAATGAAGCTATTATATAGAGAGACTGATTGACAACACGACTACTGTGAAAATGATAACATATTAATTCTCATTCCTTTTATCTTCTACAACTTAAATACGTCATGTGAACGAAACACATGATTGTAGATATAACCAGTCACTCAAGGCAAAATATCAAAGCACTAAACATGCCAATGTAGGGAGATCAAACTTTAGGTGATATTGAATAGATTTAATGAAGTTTGCAAGTTTCACTCCTTTAATGAAAATGACTGAAGGACCAAGATGAATGCTTGACATTGACATGATTTAAAATATTCTTTAGAATAAGGGAATAATGCAAATCTTTGTCATGCTTCTATTTCAAACTATTGGATCATATCTAGGTAGAGGTATCTTGGATTACTGATGACATATATGTTTTTGATATATACATGAATAGTTCTACCAAATTAATGTTTGTCATGATCATTCATGCTTAAGCATGATCTAAATATCCAAGTGCCCAATTGTCATTGAATTTTTAGCTTCATCTTTGTTTTCAGAATGAATTCTCCACATGCAGCTCCAGGAGTTGATTCCTTGGGAAACTAACTCAACCTGTTTGGGTTATTGAATCAGCCCCTCAGCAGATCAACAAAGAGATAAAAATGGAACCATACTAGCTATGGTCATGACTTATTCACAACTTTGATTATGAAAAAGGTATTATCGTCAATAATTTGCCCAAATTGTCACAACTTCCTTGAACTAGAGGAGTTTCATTTCAATACTTCTTCTTATTCTACCTGTATGTTTAAATTATGATGCTAATCTTGATATACTTGCAAATATACTGACACACCAAATTGGCATAGGTATTCAACCCTCTGACTAGGGATTCCCATTTTCACTGTAGGACTGATATTTCTTTAGCTTTAACGTGCGAGAGAAAATATTGTTGGCAATTGTTGCAAGTAACTTCTATTAGAAATGGATATAATACATTATGGACATAGCTGTGAGTTACTTCACATGAGGATATGGAGTATACTCATTGCAGGGTTAGGTCTGTTTCGTGGAAAGCAAAATAACGGTTAGCTAAATTGGTGTGATCTCCTTTGTTTGAGTGGATGTGATATAGCTTTTATTGAAGTAGTGTAGCATACAATCCTGGAATGGGTGCAAGTAGCCTTTACTCTTGTAGCCATGATTGATGTGATGAAATTTCAATCCAATCGTTGTGTTATGTTCAAACTAATTCTATATATACTCAAAGGATCCCATACTCTGGCACCCAATTTGATGGTCTATATCTTTGTAAGTGATGCATTTATAACTTCTTGTAGATCAATTCACAAAAAATATATCTCTTTCAAAACCATCAAAATATGTTATCATCACTCATTATGTAAACTCAATCATGTTGCATGTTGTATTTGGAAGAAATACTGAAATGATTAGGGTATTATGCTTGAGAGTATCATAATGAATCAAAACATTTTTTCACCAGTAGCTAGGTAGTCTAATTTATATTCTGAAGTGATTATTACAAGACCAGCTAGAGGCACTAAGAATAATCAAGAAATTATAATTGCTATAGTTATCTTCGGCCCAAGATTTGAATTAGATGAAGCTCCAGTGAGGTTGCCATCTAGAGCCAACATTATGCATGGAACCATAGCACCCTTAAGGATGATGCAGTTGTCACTAACAAATAAAATAGGAGCATCATTTATCAAGATTAATTTCTTTAAAAATGTAATAATATTAATGACCAATGCAAGCACTAAAGTTATTATTAGTGGTTAAAGTAGTTGATTTATTTTCAAGTCTTTCCAAAGAAAATATACTTGAGAAATGGCCTACATTTCCCTCAAGCATCAATACAATGGTTTTAGATTATTTTTAATAATTCCTTATTTAACGGTAAGCAAGGGGATCCTCGTAGATTTAGTGGTGTCTATATCTATTTTAGCTATGTCATCTTTGAATTCACGTCTTCCCTTCACGTTGCTTGCTGGAGGAGGTGCAAGAAGATGGAATAAACAAATGTACATAATCACCCAATGATATATACACATTTCCAATTTTATTTCATATCACTAAATCACCAAAAGGATTGTTTTTATCTCCTCATGCTACACCAATCAATATGAAAGGAATATTACCATTTCTCCCAAAACTACTCCAGTTGTCTTTACCACCCCCCAACACAAGTGGATATATATGATACAATCTTGGGAAACATTAAAAGAGGATAATAAGCTTCAAATAATTCTTCACATTCAAGATAGATGATGCCATCCTACTTCAGATGGATATCTAGGTAATGACCCAAGGAAGAGGCAAGACCACAAGAACATCTATTTTGAAGGATGTAAAAATGTATCACTTTGTAATTTCTAAAGGATCTATCACAAGCTCTCCTCTCACTATAAAATTAAATTTTCTCTTCATGCCTATATACTTGGCATATTTATCATTCATTCTGGCTTCATTGTCTCTAATAAATACATCATCGTCACATATTACTCAACCAAACTCATTTTTCAATGTCTCCTAAGTTTGATGTGACTGCATATGTCTCAAATTGACATGGATGAAATGGTTGCTTATATGGTAAAATCATGCTTAGCTTCTCTACGCAAAGAGTTTGATTGTAGAATTTCTCATTGCCAAAATGTACAATTCACATTGTTGTATAATTCATCCAATGTTCAATCCATCTTTTAACATTTTTCATGTTTTTAAACAATGGTCATGTATAGACAACTCAACATTGGATGTGATAGGTAACAATTGGGTGTGAAATTTGAGTAAATTGTGTATTCCCACTACTGAAATTTCTCTTGGCACTCCCCATCTAACAAACAAAACACCCTTACTTTCTAGATAGAGAGTAGTGAGCAGAGGCATTTCACTCATAAATGCATTGAAAATAGAAGCAAAGGCAAAATCGGGTAAGAGTTTTCATATAAATTCAAGGAAATTTGATGCATGTGCGAGCATTTCTACCCGCTACTAAGGCTTACTACTAGAGGTCTTAAGGAATAATATAAGGTCACTTGATGATGGACGTACTAAACAAAGGTACAAGGAGTCACAATAGCATGCTTATATTTATGAAGCAAGGATAATAAGATTGTGGTGCTTTCATTCTCTTTTGGAATTATGTGATTTTCCTTAACAGAGGAGAGATGAATTACAAGTGTGACCTATCATCTAAGTAATCATATTGGTGGGGAAACTAGCTCTGGATTAGTATACTCCCAAACAAATACCACTTTGAGCAGCAAGGGGAGTTTTATTATTTACATGTGCATGATCAATGTGACCCCAAGATAATTCATTGTGATGTCAAAGCAAAAAACATTTTACTGCGTGAATATTTTGAAGCCATCATGGGAAACTTTGGATTGGAAAATATTTTAGACCAAAGGGATTCACATGTCACTACTATTGTTTTTGGTATTGTGGAGAAAATAGCCCCGGAATACCTTTCAATAGGAAAGTCATTAGGGAGAAATAACGTATTTGGTTCAATGTATATATTACTATTGTTAGACAAAATTATTCAATTATTCAAAAAAATTGTTATATGCGGAGAGAACTTAGAGATTGACCTTGGCCACAATTGTTTCCAATTACTTTAGGGATTTTTTTTACCATGTCACATGTGGCTTCAGGGTTTCATTGCAACCTAAGGGATAGTCATGAATCAACTGTATTGTTTTATGGAAATTATGAAATAGATCTCCCTTTCCCAATAGATTGAAGCATAGTATAACTAGTATAGGCACATTTTCTAGTGTTATTTTCAACTACAACATTATAGGCCTAATTCTTCCAGCATATAGAAACATGTAGCAAGAAATACTTGTACCAAAGCATATTATTTTATATCATCTCATCACTATTAAACAAATATGTCTTCACTATGTATATGGGTGAAGGTATATTTGTTGGCCTTGATGACTCCTAGTAATATTGATTTCGTATTGGAGTTTCTAAAATAAATAAGAATTATATATGGTGTATTGGCATTTAAAAAATACATAGGATGTCACAAGCAACCATAATAATGAACTTCCCTAATGGCTAGGAGGCCTTAAAACTCCACTAGTAGTTTTTGCGCTAAATGTGGTTATCATTTATTAATAAAAGTGGGACCTCAGGGATATGTGTGTAGAAGTTTTCTGTAAAGAGCAACCAAATTTAGAATTAAAAATCTAGCACAAGTGCACTATAACAAAACTAAACAAGTTTATTTATTCTTTCAAGGTAGCCCATGACACCCCTACAGATTGGTAATTACTGATTGTACATTCTATTCTCATTGGCATTTTTTTTGTCATTTGTTGGACATCAATCAAATTACCTTTCTTTGCTTACTACAAATTAAAAGTGTTAAACAACTGTAGTTTGATATGAATTCTGTGGAGGAAGTTCTCCATGTTGTGGAACCTATTATGCTTTTCCCTTAAATAAGATAAATGAACACCAATGAATTCCTTCTCCAGAACTTAGTTCTCCTACAATTGTAGTCCTTCCTTTGAGAGAGTATATATTTTCCTATTAGGTTCTCTTAACACATGAAATGTTCGTTCATCTAGATATTCCTAGAGAGCTCTTTCATCTGAGTAGCTAAGGGAGATAAGGAAGTATCCTGAATCTTACCTTGTCCATTCATCCAATTAACATCCAGTGCTAAATGCCCAAAGACCTATAGATGGCCAATATCCTTGTCAAAGGAAGATGTTAATAAGGAAAATAGAGCCTTCAACTTTGCCAAGTTATTTTTATCTTTGTCCATGTTTTCCTTAGTTTGGAAATAGTGATTGTCATAACAATAAAGCACAGACACATGAACACAAATCTAATGAGAGTCTTGGCAAGCAATTCTACATGCAGTAAATATATTGTTTGTGTTTCAACTATATTTCTTTTAAGTTATCAAATTGTAGTGTTATCAAAGGACATTAGATACATGTGTTGATGATAATTATCACAATTGTAAGATATTCAACAATAAAAGTTTAAAACCATTTTTTTGTGGACTTTCTTCATTTAGTCTCATTTGTGTTATTGTTTTCCATCTGAGAGAGTCATATTGGTCTTGCTGTTATAGTTTACCTCTATCAGAATCTTGACAAATATTATTTATTTAAACTTTCATGCTCACATATATCTAAATTTAATATCTAACCAACTTGTGAGTTGTAGGATAGTATAATGAATTAGTTCTCTCTCTAGGAGGCCACAGAGTTATGCTAATGACAAGGTTATCATGCTTCATTCAATGAGAAAGTTCAATATGCCACATGGTTTAGATATGAGCCTTCCAAATAATAATATCTAAGTCTGCATAGTTACTGTAGCTTTCACCAACAAGAATATAGTATAATTTCACTGCAACAATGACCTTCAAGGAGGTCAAGAGATTGTGTAAAATGACATTCAAGTTCCCAATGTTGACTAATCAAACCTTCCTGTGCTCAAACTATCAATAACCTTGTTTTAGGGATACCTCCAACATAACCATAACATGTCTCCTAAGATCAGTATGATCCTTCTTTAACTTTTCTCTTATGCAATCCTTCGGCCTTATTCCTGTAACAAGTTAGATGATTTGATCCTTCAAGAAAGGCATCATAGTGACTTGACCTTATCGCAGAAGATTTCTATTTTCAATGAACAATATCCTTCCTAAACTGTAGACACTAATAGAGAGAATAGGTGCTGAATAGTTGATACTAATCAATGGTCATGGTGATCATGCTCAGAATTTGATGGAGGAATTTTAGATTGCACGAGCCTTCTAAAATATGTTTTGGTCTAGGATTTGGTACTCTTGATCGATGTCCATGACTATAACTTCTTAGGAAAGAATCTCAGTTTCAAAAGTAATGATATAATGAATGAAATCTTATACTTGTTATCTAAAGCATTCGATATATGTTATATAGATATCTCTTGCACTTGATCAGTCCCCTAGAGATGAGAATAATATTTCAAAAAAAGTTATACAGAGGATTGACCTGACCTCGAGGGATCATAGCAAATATCTTTCCATAAGCTTACGATGATGATAAAATCTTATGACTGATGAGTAGGACTATTATAAATTACAAGAACATACCTTGTTGTCTTCTAGCTTTTTCCCGTGATAGTTGAATATATTTAGGATTGGTGCCCATGTTTACTAATTAGAGCTTGAACAAGACCTTGAGAAATAGCCCAGATTTGAAATCTGACTTGATTTACCACAGACAACTAGAGGTAGCAATGAAATTCTTTAATGATTTCAATCTCTTTAAGCTTGGTCTTGTCCTCAGAAAAGTTCCAATACCATATTAATTTTTAGTTAACATGTTCTTTTCTTAGGTTAGATACTTCATTCAACCATATGCTCATTAATCCATTTACCAATCACATTAGACATTATATAACAGTAACTAACGGAATAACATAAATGATAGATGAAGAAGACAATCCAACACAAAAAGACATGAGAATATGGTTCAAGCCAGGGAAAAACCACAAGATTGGGAAAAGCCGTGATCAAATCTTCTTATTACTATCATCAAATGTTCAGTAGAGAAAGAGAGAGAGTAAAATGATATAAAATAACTTACCAATATGAAGGTCAGGAATCACTTCTATTAGATCCATTCAATCTTGTAATGTAGGCGGTTTGTTCATAGAGGAAAAATCATATTATTGTACGAGGTTGGTGTGGTTACAAAAATCCACTACTTTCTAAGTTTACTGATCCAAGAATCCTCCTTCATACTACGACCTTCCTTATTTCACATGATCCTCACTTTTGATGGCTTAAGGCACTAGTTTATGACCACATTAAGGTCATCGTTGATATTATCTATGTGGTTTTGGATTAGGGCTTCTAAAGCATGTTTCTCCAACCCTTGAATGTTGTAAACACTGTGGCCTTTTTCTTCTCACAAGGTATCTATTATTTGTTGTAGTCCTAGGTTGTTTTTAAGTTTCTATGTCATCCTCAACAAGCACTTGAATACAATCATATAAGGTTAATGACTTTCTGTTGTATTTCAGCTTCTTGAGCAAGTGTTTCAAGGCCTGTGGTCAAGCTATTAGAATATTTTCTAGCTGTGGAAAAACTATGGGAAGAATTGTTATAGTTGTATTTGGGCACATCACTCCTAGCATTCAGATCAGTATTTTTAGGGACCATCAAACCCTAATTCATTTGTTACATACCCTAGACAAGTAAACTCATTGAATTCTTCCTTCTATGAAAGTTTCTTGGCATGAAACCTTCCTGAAATGTCCCCTTGGGACACCAGCGCAGCCCAGGCCTTGAGATAGTGCACTGCAAAGTAGGCAAGCCCACTGTGGCCTGCACTTCAGTGCACTTAGGCCATCTTTAGCCTTAGCTAGGTGAGATTGAGTGAAATTTTCATAGGGTTCTAGGAATATTCCTTCATTATAGATGATTCTAGAAGGATCCATCTCTTATCCCCTCCTATGAGCTCAAAATTGGATAGGCTGAGGATCCATTAACTTCCTATCCTCTCATCCCTTGCTACATTGAAACTAACTCCAAGTTTGGAAGGCCATTCAATACCCTCATTTATGACAAAACTGCCTCCACTTCCTATAAATTTAGCACTCATCATAGTGATCAGTGGGCTAGAATTTGAAGTTTGTAAGTAAATTCTTTTGGTTTGAGGATTGAGTTTATATTAAACAATGTTATGCTATTGGAGTGTTGATATTTTGATGTGGTGAGGGTTGAACTGAAGCTAGAGGGGTGGCAGAGGATCAAACTGTATTTGGTGATACTCTTCCTTCTATATTAATAAAGATACTATTCCTTTTCTCATATGATTGTTCATATTTGTGATCATTATATGTTTCAATGTATTAGATTCCATTGTTTTATAGTTGATAGTTCATGTATGCTTTGATAATTTCTTATTTCTATTTCTCTTGATGAAGGTACCTTCTAAGCAGATTTAGTTCAAGTGGGAGCGATGAAAGCGATTCCTAAGAGATTTAGGAAGTGAAAGGAAACAAGTAAGTTCCTCTATTTCATATATTTTATATAAGAAAAGGTTAAACTACTTTTATTCTATTATTCTAGGTGTAGTCACCCACCTAGTGAAAATGTGTTTATCTGTAGATGAAAATTACATGTAACATGAATTCACATATGAAACAAGTCACAACCCATATATAATATTGTCCTTAACCATAGCGAAACACTCCTTCCAAACCTGGACCTGTTATGAAAAACCCGTAACCAAAGCAGTCCCAACAATAACCAGAATTTATCCTCCTTAATCTTCATTGCCATAGAGATATATTTTTCTTTTGATTGATGTGTCCCAAATGAGAGAGAATGCTCCTCTATATATACAATTTAGTGGATTTGAGGGGATGTGACTTTTGATCTTCTTAAGCCGACATATAGTTGAGGTCAACCTAAATAATTTACATTAGAGAAACATAAATTCAAAATTCCACTTCTACTTATCCAAATTTGATGATCTCTAGGTAAATTTTGGTCCTCTTGAAAAGAGGAATTCAATGCCAAAATTATATTCCCCAAAGGATCTTTTCAAATTGGAATTCGTCCGTATTTTACATTTTTAGCAAAAATAAGCATCAATATTTTTTTCTATCGTTTTGGGTTGAATTCACAATTGTATTTTAAAGAGTGTCATTTGAATGTCTCGAGCTTAGGATATATAAATCTGAGATATATAATCTACATATTCGGGTTATCTCAATTTCAAATATGATTTTTTTAGGCTACACGTTATTTTTTTGTACTTTGAGCTTTGAATAAATTCCTAAATGGACTTCATAAATACTCGAATGAATGGAATTCGTAAGGAAGTCGTACCATAAATTGTGTTATTTCAAATATTTGACTTCCATATTTTCATAAAATACAATGTCCTCAATAAATAATTATATGTATAGATACTTATGTTTAGGATTATATGTGTTGGAGCGGTTCCTTTATGTTTTACTATAATCTTAATGTTGACAAGACTTAGCTGACTTTTTTCATAAATTTCTCATAGAATATGCAAAAGGAAATGATTGTAAAAATGTGGCAAAAATTATGTTTCTCCTAATTACTTTTTTTATTGTTCGTGACAGGATAATCATGTTGTAGGAATGAGTTGTCCTACAGTCTGTTTCAATTTGTGGATGTTTATTTTGTCCCATTTTTTAACAAGGATGTATATTTCATTTTGATGCTCATGGTTTTTTCATGTATCTTATCTAGCCCAAAATGTTGGTAATGGAGTGGATCTTGAGAAATATTCATGGACACAGAATCTACCAGACGTTAATGTTACAATACCACTTCCACCTGGTATGAGAAAAAGTTTAATGGTCTGTGACATAAAGATGACATATTTAACGATAGGGTTGAGAGGGAAACCTCATGTCTTAGTTGTAAGTAATTTATTTTTATTTCTTAGTTGTAAGTCATATGCTTGATTTTCAGCTTTACCACATCAATTATTTCGCTAATCCAATATGCATGGCTTGTATTTCTGACCTGATGTTAGTTACTTTACATGGTTGATATAACATTCAATTCTAGGCCACTTTTATTTTAAGTCATAGATTCTATTGATTAAAAGGATGTTCATATTTTGATTGGTTTATTGGGACATTGATTTAAAAAGGTTTTGTAAATTCCTCGTGGATCCTATTTTTTTAGGTGATCTCTTTGCATCAGTAAGGTCAGATGATTCCTAGAACATAAGTATACAAAAAGTGCATACTTGGCCTTTGTTGTGTATATGTTATTCTTTATATCATTGATTGATGGTTATTGATTTATGTAAAATAGAGGATGGTAAGGTCATATGAATTCTCTTGACAAAACAAAATCAAATGGAGTGGTAGAATTTGGTTTTAAAGGGTGAGCCAGAAATCAACACTTGAAAGGTAGAACTTGAGAATAACAATCTATCTAATCTAGATCTAGAGACACAACAAATTGTGGAGAAAAATGATGGTATTGACGAGTCTTCCCTACAAATAATTTCTAATTGTTAGACCACTCCCCAAATTTCAGTTATCTGCAATGACAATAGCGACTCTAGCTTTATTTGTATGAAAGTGACTTTGGCTATTTTCCTATTCGTTTCCTATGAATTATTTTAATTTTCAAACTCCAACAAGTATTTTGTTAAACTAATCAAAGATTTGATTACAAACATATAGTTTTCAAAGCTCTTTTCTAGATCTATTTTCTTGAGCAAATTTGTCTTTTTACTTTAGGTATTGTATATTGTTACCGTGTGAAATATGCTATGATATAATTTCCTGGATAAATAGACAAAAGTTTTGTATGACATAGTATTTTTTAAATCTAAAGAAACATAATTTCCAAATACAAAGTTTATTAATTAAGAACATCTTTTAGACTTCTTAGCTAAGTTATGATTATATTTCAGTAGGGGATTTTGTGTAACATGATATTGTGTTGTCTCTTTGGTTTCTGGCAGGTAACAATGGTTAATAAGGAATGTGTTCTTGAGCTGCAAACACACATCTTATTCTACTATCGAAATGGATCTCCCTAGTTTTCGGGCATGGCAACAAAAGTGGAGATGTCAGTGGGATCTCCAAAGTCTGTGTTGGATGAATTTAATACTAGTGATGACCTTGATTTCTTGTTAGATAAAGAATGTGACAAGTCAAATTCAAATAAACAGAAGTAGCTCAAGAATGAAGGTGAGGATATTGCTTTCTGTCCAAGTCAATTTTCTTTTATTTGTTAGTTACTGTCATGTTTTGAGTGCGGGCTTGTTAAACTCCAAATTGCATGTTGGTTTATGTTAAGGCGATATATTATATATATATATTTAATGGTTTCCGGAGATCTGTGTTACATTTGCGTAGAAGTTTAGATATCATTCAGATATCTAAACACTAAACATCAACAACATTGATATTTTTCTTTCGCTCAACCTATAACATATTGCTTATGTCTTCATCAATGTTCTTCTTCCATATGATATCCACTTATCACATTTTCTTTGCAATATTTGGTGCATTTACTAGTTATAGGTCATTTATAGATTATAAATGTCTTCAAAATTTCACTTCTAATGTAGTATTCAAATGAACATATTGATTCTCTTATACATAATTATTTTTCCCTCCACCCACTTTTCATAAATTCCATAACCATTAATTAGGGACCTTCAGTTTCGATGTTGCTTTCCTTGTTTAGTAAAATATTACCGAGACTTTAATTTATTGAAAGTTGTAGAATTTATAGTTTATGAAGTTTCAAGGCCTAATTTTTAAAATGCTAATTTTTTAAAGGGTGCTAGCTCAATTGAAGAGCACCTTCTTTACAAACATGAGGTTGGTGGTTTGATTCCATCGTGCCCTAACATCCATATGGAATGGAAGTGATCATTTTTTTGTAACAGAGGCTCTTTTGACCATCACCAATGAGCTTTGGTGACATTTTTCGATCCTCACCAAAATATGAAATGTTGACGGTCAACAAATGCCACCATGTATATGCATCAATAATGACGACCCTCAAAGGTCTATAACCATAAATCAATGTTGTTGATATCAAATGGTGATAGTCATTGTCCGTTATTATAGTCATTATTCATTATGGACCCTTAATGTCACCACAACACCTATACTTATGGTAATGCGGTATTTGGTGATGGTCAATGAACGTCAACATATATATGCACCAATAGTGATGGCCATGAAAGATCCATGACAAAAAATCATTGTTGTTCATATGAAATGGTGAAAGCCACTATCCTTCATTATAATCAATATTCTTGACAAACCTTAAATCTCACCATAACACCTATACTTTTGGCGATGCCACCTTTGGTAACGTTCCCTTTTTGGTGAAGAAGGCTATGGTTTGTCACCATTTCTCATATCAAATGGTGATGGTAGCTATCCATCATTATAAATCATTATTGGTGATAGACTTTGAATGTCACTACAACACCTATACTTTTGGTGATGCCACCTTTGGTGATGTTCAATTTTTTGAGACAGAGGCTATGGTCTGTCACCATTGCTCATATGAAATGGTGATGGTCATTATCCACAATTATAAATCATTATTGGTTACATAATTTGAATGTCACTACAACACCTATACTTTAGGCAATGCCCCCTTTGGTGATGTTCAGTTTTTGGTAACAAACACTCTTTTGACCATCACCAATGAGCTTATGGTGACATTTTTCGCCCCTCACGAATGACCTTTTCTCTTGTAGTGTACTCAATCCTTCCTTAAATATATCTGAAGGCGGAAAGTGATTTTGCTTTTCCTTCGTGATCCCTGTTAGATTCAACTCTATCTTTGGATGAGGGAAAAAATGGGAGTATTAAGCCCTCTGTGAGTGTACATGCTTCCTTCAAAAACTGAACTCTCTTAGAAAACACCTCAACATGTATATAAAAGAATGTTGCTTGGAATTATAAATGTAACTACTATAAATGTCCATCACACTATTGTGCAAAGTGCATTAGAAAGCCATGGACTTTGAGGGGTAACAATTGCTTAGATCATAAATATCCGGAAGCATCCACCAGCATGATTATTCCATTAACGCATTTTAAAACATGTACCAAGGCACTAATAGTTTAAATATATACGAGTGATCAGTATTATTTACTCATTTTTTTCAAAAGAAAGTAGTGTAAGAAAGTTAAGTAGTTATAAAATGCGAGGATATTATGATCATGTCCACGTGGAGGGATGGGAACAAGACTCACCTCCAGTCCCAATGCTCCAAAATTGAAAGTGACCTGAGAGACCACTTTATTGAAGTCAGGGAGAGGATGAAGTGGAATTTTAATACCAAATGACCCCAAGAAAAACTTGAGGTTATTTAAAATATTAAGAAATAGACGAAATGCTCTAGTCTCTAATGAAAATGCCACGCATACAACATTTTGAGGGTTGAATGTCATGTACCCAAACAAATTAATCTTCCTACAATGGTCAATTAATAAGAGTATGTTGTGAAAAATCATGAATATCACTTGGGAAATATACCTTCAATATGTATAATTGTTTCACCAGCTTCTAAAATGCCACAAAAATTGTTTATTATTGTAATGTTGAAAAATGTGTAACTAGCTTCAGTCTTCATAAGTATGAAATGTATTCTTGTAAGTTATATTAGAAATTTCCCCAAAAGGTGCAAATAGATGTCGATAGCTATTTTAAATTGAATAAGTGCTACTTAGTTTCCTTAACCAAGCAAAAAAAAAAAATGTCAGACTAGGAGGTAACTCGTTAAATGTAATCATATTATTCATTCAGGTTGCCCATTATTATATACAAGATGGAGTGATTGTTCAGTTCATCTGCCAATGACTATCCATTTTCTCTATTATTTGTTTACACTAATTATAGTTTTTCACCCAATCCCTATGATTAGGTGTAAACATTCCCTCCCTTAATCTGAAGGGATGTTGGTGAGTCGAAGCATCGTTTTGAATCTTTCAAGTTTTTCTATTCCAAGTGCTTTGGTGAAGATGTCTGCAATCTGTTCATTAGTGGAACAATGGTGAATATGGATTGTTTCGGCCTCAACATGATGTCAAATCAGATGATATTTTGTATCTATGTGCTTCATTCGATCATGGAAATTTGGGTTCTTGGCCAACTTTATTGCCGAGGTATTGTCAATCATGAGTGGAGTC